>BGPR01010958.1:0-50418 GCA_013235015.1 Araneus ventricosus | reverse complement strand
CTATAGTTTTAAAAAATCACACCTAAACCTTAGTTATTTTTTTTTCAATTCAATGTTATATAACGAAATAAACAACCCCCCTCTTTTCTTATCACCCCAGGCTTCTCAAATTTTTCTATGCTTGAATGGGGTATTGAAAGAGATTGGGCAACAAAATCTATTTTACTTAACAATTCGATTAAAACATTGATGCATTGAAATAAAATCTTATATAATATAAGTGTATTACGAGAAAACACTTGAAACATAATACAATTTCAATCCAGGCTGACAAACATTAAACCGGACTTATACAGAATCCAAATTCGGACACACACAACTAGAAAAAAAAATCCAAAACTGACCTTCTTTCTGAAAGAAGACCTCAATGCAGATAGCGTTAAAATGCCCCAGGCTATAGGGGTGTGGGGTCTTGGATCCTGTGGTATCTCTAATTTGCAGTAAGTACATTCTTATCAGCACTCATTGTGTCGACCGCTACCCTACCCAGCTAATCAATCAAAATGTCAAACCACGGAAGGGGGAAGAAATTCGGAAAATTACGTTCATCTCGCTTTAGAGACAGTTCACAAGAGACGTATATTTCAGTGCTGACCGCTTTCGGCGTATCTCTGACCACACGTTGAAATGCGTGTTATCCGCTTATGGGATAGTCCAAGGTCGACGTAGAAATACGTGTGAAACGCTCAGAGGGTTAAATCTGTACTTCAGTCAAAGGGTGGTCCAACCCCCTATTAATAAAGATTTTCCATTATTTCACAGGTGTTCGTATTAGTTTGGCCTCCATCTGTAGCCGGTCAAACATCTGATGTTTCAGAATCCACCTCATCGGGTACCGTTTTCTACACACGTGAACATCATCTTGCTCATTACAATCAGACTCTCCATATGCTAGTCGTATATCTGTTAATTCGGAATTACTTGACAGCCTATAAAACTAAAAAAAACCATTTTAAGTTCTAATATTTTACCCGACTTTCTGCTTAAATGTTTTCAGCACCATAAATGCAGTATGCTATTGCTCTAAATATAGTTTCTATCCTTACAATAGGTATTCTACAATATTTTTTATCCTAGTACCTCTACGGGGACTTCGAATGCCAAGCTTCCTGCGCAGAAGTTTTACTTGGCCTACAACAACGCTTTCTGACGTATCACGATGGCGTATCCGCCTCTACATTGCTGCGTAATTCCGATGTAATAACGATTAACCTTAACGTAACCTACCCCTCACAAAAGTTTTTACATGCTTAAGTGAATATATATATATGGCAAAGGGTTGGCGCCACAAAATCTAGATTTAATGCGATATATCAGTTCCCAAGGCTGATAGGCGTTTGATTGTTGGAATTCCAATTCTAGGTTGTCTGTTTTCATAGTGTAATAGCCTTTAATCAAACTATCTTTTGTATTTCCTTTGTGTGATTATTGATGAGGTAATTTGATTTTAATTTTACATATATATATATATATATATATATATATATATATATATATATATATACTTGTATATATATATCTTATATATATATATCTTACTTGTATGTTAAGAATAAATATTTAGAATACGATTATGTTATGAAAGCAGCAGCATTTTCTGGTTGAAATGCCCATAAGATATTTTTTCTACCGCAGATATTCTGCACTTTAAAAAAATACTTAGCAGTGAAATTAGATTTTCACAGAAATAAGAAATAATTAGGCAGTTGAGATTAAGTGGCATCCAAAATAATTGCACAAAACCTTAAGTATTTAATGGCAAGGAATAAGCTACGTTAATTCAACAAAAGACATAAAATTACCATAATAGATAAAGCAAATGACGACAATTCTTCTCGATGCTGGCGCTAAATGCGAGTCAACGAATGAGATAAAGATAAAAGGCTGATAACATTCTCGGTTTTTCACTTGGCATTAAGACGATTTAACTCGAAATAATTTGATGGTCTAATTAAGGTAATGAATTTCTGATCAGCATGGAGATTGAAGTAATATTTTGTATTGCTTATTTGTTTTTACAGATAAAACAAAGACATAAAGATAAAAAAATGACAATTCGAATCACAAATATGTAGAAAGGAATTTATATTTTTGAAGAACATAAACTTTTCTCATATTTGTCGAATAAAAATTCAGAAGAAAGCGTTTGAAGAAGAAATAAACTCTTCTCTAGATATTCTTCTCCAATAAGTATTTACAATGAATAAAAATGAAAAAAACAATATTCAATCCTTAGTTAATCTAGAACTTTATAACATTTTTGTCAAATTATTTAAGAATATTAGTAAAAAAAAATACAAACAATTTTGAGATGCAATCTTAAACAGAAAATAAAAATGAAATTCAAACACTCTGCTTAACTTTCCTTAAATTTAGCTTTTTATTAAATATTCCATGCTATTTAGCACACAAATCTATAGAAATACAGAGTAAATCATTAAAATATTTCATGTATTAAATTTACTTGTTTCTGTGAATTCTATTTCAAAATACATGCGAAATTCCGTGCTTTTTAAAATTTATTTCGACAAAGACAATTTAGACATTTTTACTGACAGTAAAAAACTCATTCCTTTCAAAAAAAAATCAAATTTCTTGTTTCGTTTTGTTTCTGAAAGCATCTAGATTTACAACCTTATAATCCTCATGGACATAAAATTCTATGTTGAAACCAAAATAAATGATGTCAACAAATCTTTTTTCTAAAAGAAAGTTCACAATGATATGCATATGCTCCCACAAATAAATTTGAAAAAATTTTCATTTATAATACTAAATTTTCCAAATTTGAAAAAAGAACATATAGAAGAAAAATGATGAATATTTAGAGCAAACATTTAATACAGATAAGAAAGTTAGAAGTCTATGTAGAATATTAGGTGTAAAATTGAATATTAACTGACATCCTTTTCTGCCAAGTGAAAAATCATCCATGTGGAGCCTCTGAGTCATAGCTACTCGCCTATGGCAATTTCAGGCTTACACTCTGGTTTTCAACTTACAATACATCTCAGCACCGATTCCTTTTATACACTCCACCGACTGATCTGTTCTATACGAGGTACTTTCAACTTTTCAGCTTAAAACACAATCGTGTTATTTCAGAATATGTGTATATCTCTATTTCATCCGGAATGTTTACACTAGTGCTGTGCTTTTCTGGTATTATGAGATATTCTTACTATTTTAAAATAACATGGATATTGACTTCCCTTTAAATCGACACAAAATTAAGATTTTCACATAACAGGAGATGGCTACAAAATTAATATAATCCTACCGTGATTGGATGGGTATTCGTAAAATTTTAGCAGAAATTAGCAAATTGCCTCACACCTGTGTTTTTCTAATCTTAGACTAGGTGGTGGGTCAAAGACGATTTAAACCGCATTCTTCTGCAATGTACAGACGTCAGGGATCGCCGAACAACACAATACAGGGTGTTCATTAATTATTGTCGGGGTTTCCGTACCTCATAACTTTCGAATAAAAAATATTACGCAAAAACCGATTACGTATTCGTAAATTACAACTCAAAGAATTTCATTAATGATATTAAAAAGATTAATGAATTTGCACATGGCTGCCCTTCGTGGCTCGTAACACATCGAGACGAAATTCGATTTTCCTCCAAGTGTTCTCCAGCATTTGTGGGGTAACATTTTGGATCGCAGTAACAATTCTGCGCTTCAGTTCATCAAGGGAGGGCACAGGGGTCTTGTACATATGTTCCATATCGTCGTATGCGGCATATGTAACTGCACAGCTGCTTGTCTCGTTGATTTTCGTGGACTGCGAGTAAACGTTTCTTGGATGCGATCAACATTTTCCTGCGAAGTGCTCGGTCTTCCCGCTCCCTTTCGGTGTAGAACGCTACCAGTTTCCTGAAATTGTGTTAACCAGCGTCTGATAGAATTATCCGAAGGAGGATCTTTCTTGTACGTGGTCCTGAAGCGACGTTGAGTAGTTATGACTGATTTAGTTTCGGAAAACCACAAAACACACATTGCTTTTTCTTGCTGGGTCGCCATTTTTATTTATGACGTCATAATTACCCAGACTGCAAATGCGCTAAGATTGCATTGTTGCCACGTAAAATTCTTTGAGTTGTAATTTACGAATACGTAATCGGTTTTTGCTTAATATTTTTTATTCAAAAGTTATGAGGTACGGAAACCCCGACAATAATTAATGAACACCCTGTATTACACTGAGAATTTGGAGGATAACCTGCTATAATTTGCCAAAGCTCTAGGCGGCCATCAATGGGAATTTCGGAAAGACAATGCTTCAATTCACACAGCAAACAACAACAAAATGTGGTTTAATTCACAAAATATAAGGATTTTGGGCTGATGAATACACCGTCCTGATCTTAACCCTAGCGAGAATCTTTCGAACATCATTTATACAACTGCAAAAGTTTACAATATTTTTCAATAAATGAACCTAAAAGTTTATCGAGAATGCGTGGTTTGGAATCAAACCCCAAACCATGCAAGATTTAGTTTCTTCGTTGTGAACTCTTATTTGTGCGCTAATTAAGAAGCTTTAAATGAATTAATGCTTAATAAAATGCTTTAATTAAATTTTTATCTAAACTTTTGAGCCAGTATTCATTATGTTTTGTTACCAAATAGCACCATGCAATAAATACATTTGAAGTTTTTATTGTTGTAAATATTGTATGTGCGTAGCACACTACACTAAAACTGTATTTGGAAACTTGATTAAATATGTTTCAAAGCCTATGTGAATTCGTTATATGTCTGAACTTTTGCATCACACTGTATTATATTAAATTATTTTTAGAAAAAATTATGCAAGAGGATATGAATATAATAACTGTAGAAAAAGAAGAATTCTAATTGGAAACATGCACGATCATCATAAAACAGGTCACATTTCAGGCTTATACGCTAACTGGTCTTTCACACAACGATTAACATGTTGCTCTGCATTCAGCCTAATCAGAGTTAGAATCAATAAGCCCTTATGAGAGACTGCGATGGCATTATTACTAACAGAATGACTATGCTGTTGCACATTTATACAGAGTTGCGAATCATTAATCCGAGGGTAATCGTCAGGGCTTGCACGAATCTCTAACAAACCCAAAATATCACACGTGAAATTCTAATGGACCGCTAATTCGAATAATAAACGGCGCACTAATGAGCTTTTGCAAATGGCTTCACACTCGCCAAAAATCCTTAGAAAATTAAATAGATAAAAGAATTTGACCTTGGTAAGGATTGATTTCAATTTATATAAATGACAGAGTGATTCATGAAAGTTTATCTATATATGGCAATATGGAAATATATTCCACAAATTATGCTCATGATACTCTTTATTAAGCTGTCAGTTAGTTCTAAATGGATTGGGTTTAATCTACAGAATTTGACTGATGTGGAAAATAAGAACAGGATTAAGTCCTATACTGGCCTTTATTTAATCCCCTCCCCCCCCCTTCTCATTCTCAACGACCAAATACATATATTTTTTTATTGATTTCAGTTTAATATCTAAATAAGTAGCTTTCAAGAAGCATACATTACGACAAACTAAAATAACTGTTTTTTTAATTGAGGGTGACCTTTAAGAGAGTTGGTTTCGGTTATCTCGCATATAGAAAGAGTTTAAATTTTAACTCAAAAGAAATTTTAAACAAAATTATAAAAAAATCACAAAGCTTTTTGGCGCCGTCTAAATACTCTAATAGGAGGTTTGCTAGGGCTGTAGACTTATGAGTCACTTAATCAACCACAAAAGGAAATGAACTAAGCTGATTTGTAAGAAATTTGAAACATGAAAAAATCAAACCATAGGGTTCGGAAATTTAACGAATGGTTGTTTTTTAAAAAATTTGAATAAGTTCGAGAACACAGTCCTTGTAAATCAGATGAAGGCACAAAACTTTCCCTCAAATCAAATCGCAAATAAATCTCGAGGACTCCTAATAAGTTGACAACTGCGCCTTTTTTATAATTCAGACCTGTAGGAAATGTAGTTGAGAAAAAGAAACTGTTGAAGCATAAATTTCGAACAAACCCCTTCAGACCTGGTACTCGGTATACCAGACATCCACTTTGAACTGCTCCTATTAATTCAATAATCAATGAAATTATATGCTGTTTTGACGTAAAAACGTCTTTCCGCTCGTTACAGTGATAGTCAGTCGAACTTTCTTGTGTGACAAAATACCTTCAAATTTGAATCGCTAATAACTACGAGACTATTAATGCGAAAAGAATAGTTCAACCCACAACGGATAGATCATATCTGTAAGAGTTTGTCGCATAGTATTGTTTTGTCTGTGACGTCATCGTATCAACATAGGCGCATGCGCGTGATTGTTGTGAATTAGCTTTACGTAAGGTTATAAATAAGTGTAACGTGGAAATGCGTTTAGGTAGGAGGTTGATTCTGGTGTCATTTTAAAGAGCTTGAGTAGTATTACTAGGACCCAAAGTGAGATAATAAAAATATTTATCAGAATATAAGTAAAAATCTTTAATAAATTGAAAATTTCAAACTCCGCATGTTTTTTGAATATAACATGCAGGACAATAAGAAACATTGTATTAAAATTTGAATTCAAAAATTTGAATATTACGGGAAATATGAGCATTTGTAGTAAATATTGTTTTATTGCGCAAACCCGAAATGTAGTTCTGTATACTGTCAACAGATGACGCCATCAAAAACTACCCTAAATAAAACATAAGAAAGGCGCGGTTCGGGTCCGTGCCGTAGATTTTTCGTGGAAACGTCGGGATAAAATCAAAATCGACTTGATTGAGATTTAAAAATTGAAAGTTTTGCGGAAGATCAAATTGAATACCAATTGTTCTTCGTGAAAACTCACACGAAATTGAAAGTCGATTGATAGAAAAGTTTTCAGAAGCAACGATGGTTATATTAAGAAGGATGTCAAATTTTCACTAGCCACATAAGCATATTGAAGAAAAAAAGAAAAGTTTCTTAACAATATCTTCCATTAAAGTTATTAATTATCCCTAAAAAATATACTGCAAGAGTCCCTTAATGATAATGAACTTTCTATAAATAGCTATCAGCACATTCTGATATACGATAAGATATATTTCAGTTTTAATGAAGTGTTTCCTCAAAGTTGATAGATAATTTTACACATAATTAATTTGCGAAAATGCTACAAATAATCATTCCTGTATTGATTTAATAAGAAGCATATTAATTCTTTTAGCCTTCAAATTTAAACAACGTTCAGCTGTTTTGCCCTTATCCTGAACATCATATTTTGCAGTATTTTAGATTTGAATAAGAAGGTAATTAAGTGAACCACATCTAAACAAACCAACCAACAAACATCTTTTCTTATTGTTCTTATTTCTGATCAGATTAAAGGGGTTTATATTAGTAAAATTGAACAAATTACTGTTATATATATTTATACAGAAGTTTAAGGACAATTTCGTCGTGAAATAAAACAAAAGAAAGGAGCAGTTCGGGTCCACGCCGTAGATTATTCTTGCAAACGTCTTGATAAAATCATAAAACAAGTGCTTCGTATTAATATGTAATTTAATTATCAATCTCTTTAATACAATATTTACACAAAGTAGTATAATGGTTACAGAATAGATAAATCACAAGCTACCACAGACCCTTGCCACATGCGATAAACTTGTGATTTATACTACTACTCTGTGTAAATATTGTATTAAAGAGATTGATAATTAAATTACATATTGATACGAAACACTTGTTTTATTATTTTATCCCGACGTTTCCACGAAAAATCTAGGGCGCGGATCCGAACTGCGCCTTTCTTATGTTTTATTTTATTTTATTCTCGTCTTTCTTATAGTTATAATATTTGCAAGAATTTTTCGTTTTGGGGTGGCATCATTTCATTTATTTAGTTTTTCCAAAACTACTCGAGAAAATCTTCGTTCTTCTCAAATTAGAGCTCGGTGATGAATTTTGTCTTTCGAGCAATTTTTTGCATTTAATCCCTTTTTTACCATTTAAAATACTTGTGCGATATTTCGTTATCCTTTGGAAACCATTTTACATGGAAATTTGTGCGACTGTTTGTCTTTTTACAGTTGAAATATCCGCTATTGTCCGGATATCGGACATAGGATAACTTATTTAATTTTTCACCTACATGCTTGAAATTTTATTTATGAGATATCTTTTGCAGTAGTGCGAAGTACACCAAAGGAAAAAAGTCTCGTTTCCTTATTCCTTAATTCCGACTGAACATGATTGTGGCATTAATATAGGAGTAGTTCGTACACGGAACAATAGTGAAACCAACACTGCTCATGCGAGTCGAAACTTCGTCTGCATTCGGAAAATTCGTGCAACCTTCAAATTTCCGCATTAATTTAGGAGCAGTTCGTACACGAAACAATAGTGCCACCAACACTGTTCATTCGAGTCGAAACTTCGTCTGCATTCGGAAAATTCGTGCAACCTTCAAATTTCCGCAATAATTTAGGAGCAGTTCGTACACGAAACAATAGTGACACCAACACTGCTCATTCGAGTCGAAACTTCGTCTGCATTCGGAAAATTCGTGCAACCTTCAAATTTCTGCATTAATTTAGGAGCAGTTCGTACACGAAACAATAGTGCCACCAACACTGTTCATTCGAGTCGAAACTTCGTCTTCATTCGGAAAATTCGTGCAACCTTTAAATTTCCGCATCTAACTGCAGATGTAATGAATATTGTATAAGTAATATGATATTATATTAAATATTTTACAATATGTGGCAAGTATACTACTCTATTTTAAACGCTGTTCATTGCTGAATAAATATTAAACGTATTTCCAAAATTCTGTTAGATTAATGGTTTACTAATTATAGTATTTTAAAACACTGGAAAATTTATTATTTTTTAATAAACTTTAGAGTATTATGTGAAAAGGCTAAATGAAATATTTTCACTGATAGCTTTTGAGCCTGTGCTGGAATAAAATTTATTTTCAATCATATATTTGTAATTACTATTTGAGAATATCTCGGAACTATTATTGGGGTGTTTCGTATTGTGTCCCTCTCGCCAACTTTGGCGACGGAACTCTCCGCCAACTAGCAACCCTTGTAACCTCTCGTCTAGAGAGCGGCGCCATTACGCTAATGCACTTGCAGAATAAAGCAATTCGAAACGCAAACAGTCCGCTTCTCTATTTCTACTAAAACGCCACTCAACATAGGGTATTATACGAATTGATATTTTAATTATCAATATAAAATTGATAAACGTAAATTAATTAATTGGACAGTCATACTTTGATAAAAATTCAGTGAGATATGAATTTAGTGGGTATTCAAAAAGACAAAGTTTACAATTAATCCGATTACCTTATTTTGCGAGATTCGGGGTTTATTTTGGACAAAACCCCCTCAAAGAGGTTCTGAACTTTGTTTTACATTTTAAGTTATTATCTTTCCCCTTCCTCCAGTAAAGCACACCTGTGTTTTCAGACCTCCCTGCCCGTATGATTTACTCTAATCCATCTTTTGCATGGGAAAGAATCTCTTATGAAGTGCAGTTCTTTGTCCTTGCTGCTATTCGGAAAATAGATAACAAGAACTTGAGGAAATTGTCTGATCTCCCATGGTTCGTTTCCTCTTTACTAACAGAGTTTCCTTTTCACATGTCAATAATGCGAGTGATTTATTTAAGCTTAATGGGGTCAACTTAGTGGGCTTAATCAGCTAAGCCTGGTCAAAGAGGGGTCTTGTCCACTCCCTGACCACTCAAAAGTAAGATAAGATTCGAGTTCCTGATTTGCTATGAGGAGTTTACGTCAGTTTGAGTTGGGAAATTGGTGTAGAGTAGGTAGTGTTCTTTAAATGATTGGCTTTGCTTGATCATTCTTGGCGACTTATAATTGAATCAACTCTTGTTCTAAAAAATTTGTTTTTGACGATTTTTTTTTGAGGTTGCTCGGAGAAGAAGGAAAAGGGCTAGACGGTTTTCTCTCTGATAATAAATTAACATAAAAGAGGAGAGAGGCATAGGAGGAGAGATTAGAATGATGAGAGGTGAAGCAAGGAAAAAGGAATAATTCTGAGCAGCTAAGGGCGGCTTTTTGACTCATAGTTTCCTAGGCTCGCTGAGACCAGAAAAGTGCGACGTCGATAATTTTGGAAGATTAATGTTTGGACAGATGTGGTTAAGCATGTCCTAAAGCTCGAATAAAGACTCTTTCCGGAAAGGAGCAAATGTTTTATTTGCTTGAAAATGCCGAATTGCTATTGAAAGTCGTGTGAGAGATAGCGGATTTGATTTCTGCGCCTGGAGACTACAACCAATAGTTGCCGTGAGGAGCAGCAAAATAATTCGCCACTTACGCAGTGAGCTCCCCAAAGGTACGCCGAAAAAAACAGAAATCCGTGTTTGATGTAAAGAGATGACTGCATCGGCGGACCTGAATCTCATGAGGACCGCCTGTATTCCACTTCGCCAACGAGTTGTGCCCGAAGAGGTGTGAAGGGGAGCCGGTCGTGACCACTCAAAGTAAGACTCAAGTATCCGTGCCTAGTCCCGGGATGTGCCGCCCCAAAGCATGAAAAATTGATGAATTAGATCACCAGAACTGAAAATACGAGATGGCCAAACACCAGATCTACTTGCCTGCTAGCCTCTCTTACTCCGCTTAGAGCATAAATGATTTATGATTTAACCAAATATTGAATGGAACTAAAGTTAACCGAGTTCGCCTGATAGCTAATTTGTAAGCTCAAAACATAAAAATTTGAATCACTTAAGGTAATAATAACATTTATGAGAATGTGTTCTTGTAGTTTTAAATGATGCATTATTGAATGTGATAAAGAGTATATATAGTTATTAATTATAAAATTAATGTCATATACATGATACCTTAATACATGCCTTGCATTCGGATTGATGTTTAAGAAAATGTGAATGTTTGTTTTACATGTGTAGATAAGTAGCAAGGTACTAAGTTACTTGGATATAATGCTCTTGATTATGAGGATAATTTAAATCAAATTCGACATTTGTAACTTAGGATAAATTTAAAGTAAGAAATAATTTGTTATATGGCCATAAATAGTAAGTTCTAGAAATTCCTTATTAACAAAATGTTGAAAGAATATCACGTTGGTTTTAACAAGTTTGTAGTAATTAAACCTATGAGATTTTTTATTTATGTACCTATGAACAAAATGGGGTAGACCCTAATCAATTATTTACTGGAACCCAGTTGTGAATGCATTTTTGAATCTTATAATCATATGATTGTCAGTGATTTTTTAGTGTATATGTGCCTAACTAAATGTGGTTAATAAATGTGTTAGTTGATAAAAATGGTATATTTCTTACATCAAACCTTTAAGAACTGTGGAGATTGAGAGCCAGGGTAGATACACAGCGCAATAAACCACTCTATGATTTTGGATTAATAACGTATGTTATGTATGCAATTCATTATATAGGATGAGATAAACAATGAATTTGTTTAAATCTGTAAGGTAAACTGTGAAAGTAAGTCTTGGCATTATAGAAAATTAAGACAAACACCTTTTGATGACCTATATTTCAAAAAATTAAGCTAAAGGAACATATTTCAATAAAATCAATTAAGGGCATTGGTAAATAAAAATCTTCAAGATAGAGAGTGTTTGATTCTAAATGAGATATGTAAATTATAAGAAAAGAAAAGTGAACATTTCAAAGTCTCCACAACAAAAGCAAGAACTTTATAGACATTCAAACGTTTTTTTAAACTACTTCAGAAACTTGTTATCTCTTTAATTGCACAGTATTCTATCTTCAATCATTGCATGTTTTTACAACTTTTCACAACTTGTAGATACGTATTTGATACTTTGATAGAAAAAGTAATATTTTAATAAGTTTATGAAATGATTACTGAATATATCTAGCCCATTCCATTTCAATTAATATTGATTCGGAGTTGTAAATACCGAGAGCTTCTATTCCATTTGAAAACTTCTGAAACATAGGACTGGTCAAAAATTAGGAAGACTTGTACTGCATCAAGCCGAACGGATATCCAGCCATGGTCAAGGGAATATGCATTGAATAGGAAGCAATGGTATATTTCAAATTTAACTACTCTTACGATTATTTGAATTAATGGAGGTGTAGCGTCAAATTTAATAAATAATTCTGGAATCGACGCATTAAGTCCAACTGTGTCTGTGAACTTACTGTAGATGGCGAGAAACTATTCACAAGTTTTGATGAAATTATTTTTGGCGTGATTATGATAGTTCAATTTCGTGATGGATTATGATTTCACAGATTCCGTGAAACTAATAAAATTTTCAATAAGCTTTTGACTAATACTTTTAACGAGAAACAAACTTTTATTAATTTATACAGTTTTTAAAATTTGACCATTAATGTGCTTTGTATCCGCATTTCGAAATTCACTGAATTGAATGGAATGGGCGTATATATATCTTTCTTTCCTAAGTATATCTAATATATGTTATTAAAAAACAAGAGAAAAGACAATGACATTTAACTTTAAAACTAAAACAGACTTCTTAGAATTGATTAACTTAATCACTAAGGAAGTATTGTGAAAAAGAACCAGTTTAGAAAATTTTGTGCTGTTTGAATACTATCAAAAATTAGAACCAAACAGTAATAACTTTGGTCTGTAATTTTTGATAATATTCAAAAGATATTTAAAAGCATGGTATTACTTGTAATTAAAGGATTGCAGATTTCGGCTCTGTTACGTGGATATATGTTACGACATAGATAATTAGGACTAGATGAAATAGAAGCAGCTCCCCATATTCTTGTTAGTAGGGGGGGGGGGCCCCGGCGTGTTCACGGCTGAGAGGTTGCCGTATAAGTAAGCTGACTCTCGCCAACCCGATGGTACAATAATGGCGATGAGGCTCTTTGGGCCATCTCCGAAGACAGGTCGTACCCAGGTTAAACGGGAGATTGTTGCATGAGCTGCTTGTAATGGGTGCTATAATGCAGGAACCTCAGTGCCTGACTAATCTGTCGCTGCGGCCGGTTTTTCATGTGTTACCCGGATGCTACGGAAGGGTGGGGCGATGTTCCATGTGGTTATCATGGTGCGAGTGACTCCCTTAGTGACTGTGACAGACAGACCGAACGACATGAAATTTGATTCAAACGTTTCAACCTGCCAACCTACAAATATGGTAGAGTTAAATTTTTTCTAATCATCCCTAAGGCGTGTTGGAATGTGTGTATAGAATGAATTGACAGATTTTGATGAAACATGATTGTTTCTCTTTAACCGATTAAAAATATTTTAGAGATAAGTTGGGATTAATACCCTTTTTCTATAAGGTGGGGAGTGAGTTGTTGAAGTAAATAAAACAATTAATTGACAAACTAGAGCAAAATTTGATTGGCATGTTTTAAGTGGTAAAATGTAATGGGGATATATCCATCTTCTCTAATCAACTCCTTAGGATATAACCACCTCTCGATTATGTGGGGACGTATATTTGGAATAGCAGCATTTCTGCAATTTTGATGAAGCTGTATCTATATACTTCTTATTGGTTGTCAGTAAATAATGTAAAGGTAAATGAACCCTAACTTACCTTCATCTGGTGTAAATGGAACTTAATCATTGAAATAAATTTATCAAATGGACTGATTAGAATGGAAATTAGTTAAGTTTCATTCTCCTCATTTTCCTCAAAGCTTGACTAAAAGTATTTTAGAATTTAAAAAATGGGATTTTTGCCGTTTAATTTTGTTAATCAATGTACTTAATTCTTTTATAAAAAAATTAAACAATATCCCGCTTGTCCCTTATTTTTCTCTCTCCCACAAAGCCTTGATAAGAAAAAGACCGGGCTGCACTGGGTAATCTGCCAGGAAGTATTGTGCACAAATAAATAAATAACATTTTTAAGTGAATGTTTCTATATAGAACTCTTCAAATAAGCTTAATGCAATCAGTTATAATGAAATTACTAATCTTTCAACATAATTGCGATAGGGAAAAAATTAGAAATTAATGTGTTTTAAATAACTCTGGTAATTTAACTTTTTTGCTTATAATATATAGCTTATATCTCATCTAAAACAATTACGCGTTGACTCAAGACTTTGTTTACAAATAACTTAAATTGTAAGTTATTACATCTGTTAATTTAGCTTACTACTCAGATTATGTGATATCATAAAGTATTTTGACATTTCTTATATTCCTAATATGCCAAAAAAAACCTTCCAATTGCTTTTCCGATTTAGACAATTTCTATAACTAACTCTTCTTAAATAAAAAAATTTCAACATTAAAAACTTTTACTAGCACTCATATGTTATTATTACCCTTTTATTAGTTCATATCTTTTAAATGTTAGAATATAGTTATCCTAAATGATAACACTCCTGTTGCTAAACTCACCTTCTGACATATTCACAAGAATTTAGAGTTTTATGATCATTTACTTAAGCTACACAAGTTCTCATAGCATTAGATTACATAAATAACTAACACATCTTTAGTCACAATCTAGAACCTGATTTTCGACTATTACTCAAACATTAAAATTTAAACTGTCATATCATGATGAGTAAATCTCATAACTCAATTTAAATATCTAGAAAATTCGGATACTGAGTGTTAGAAACTGGCAGTAAAGATAAGGTTTGCCCTAGATTTAAGATTTTAAATTAATTCTGAAATTTTACCATATTCAATATCAAGTAAAATCATAGTGTGCAAATGCGTTGTGTAAAATCTGGCTCTATCCTCTACAGTGCTTAGACTATGATGAAAGAAATATACCAAATATACTAACAAATGACTATTTATCTCAAAGTACCCCACCATATTACAGCATTTCTCATTTTACAAAATTTCTCATTCCTTATTGATTATTATCTTAATTATTACTCCACATAACAACTAACACAAACACAAAACATAATTGTAAATTCAAAACACTGAGTATAATGTATTCCATGGGTCGACCCAGTTTGTAAAGATTTTAGTTCAAAATGTATTCATATTCAAATTATATGAAAATTTAACTCCTTCCTCGACATTAATTTTATCATGTATGTTTAAAATAATAAAGTTCTGGAAAAGCTGAAGTGGCCATTCACAGTTTAATTGTTAAATTTATTATTACCTATCTTCATTGATTTTAACCTAACTGAGAGAGAACTAACATTCAATAGTAATTATCATGAAAGGTATAAGTGTTGAAGGGTATTATCTTAATTTTTTTAAATTTATATTTCACAAATGCATGCACACATATATATATAACATATAACTACTGAAGAACATCAATATTATGACCAAATTCTGAGCATCAAATAAATATTGACAACATCGCTAATGATTTAATCTTCTACATAGTTTTCATTTTAGTATCATATATAACAGAGCACATTTTATATGCTCATTTACTAAGGAATAGGATGATTTTCTTTCTCTTTATATTTTTATGAGAAATATTAACACCTTATAATTTCTTATGACAAAATTTCCTGAAAACGTCCAGGTTATGCGAATATCTCTAAGTAAAACTGATATTTACATGAATGTCCTAAGTTTAATTTACTACTATAATTTTAAGCTGATATATTGGAAGACAAACACGAATTCAATTGTCACTTAATGTTCTTAACCAATGCATACAAACAAAACGAGCTTTGGTTAATCCTTTGCTAAAACCATTTTCTCTCCTTTTCATGCAATTCACTACCATGATCTATTATATCAAAATCTCAATATACAAAAATAATGATTAATGTTACAAATGAATGAATCAAAATCTCTTCTCACTTAACCAGAAAGATATTTAAATAACAATTAAAATATAAGAATTTAAATTAGATGCCACCTGAAAATTAATGCACATGCAATATTTTGAAATAAATCAATGATGCTCTAGATCGATTACTCTTTAATATTTTTACTAAAGTTTCTTATTTCATAAAAATAATATAACTTTAAGTAAGAGATTTCAAGGAATACACTTATCTTTGCTGCAAACTGTCGGATCCTGTCGTGCATTGTGCTACAGTCCCATGGGGTCTGATATTTGAATGCATTCAGGTTTCATTTGAGGTATCTGTAAACGGAACGATGGGAAGGTTTTGCTATTTTCTGAAGACTGGCGGCGTCCATGTTAATGATGTAATGCATCTCCATAATCTTGATGGTTGAATTTTCTTTGGCCGGATTAGGGTGAAGTATGCCTGGATTTAAAGGTATTCAGTTTGATTTTTCCTTTGTCCTGATTAGGGTGAAGTACGTCTGGAATTAAAGGTATACGCCACCACATTCATCTGCGGCTACTGCTTTCAAACAGCATATTCGGAGTGTATTGCGACATGTATAAATTCAGCTATCTCGAAGTCCACGCGATTAACCGCGGCATTCCTCGGACATCATCTCGAATTGTCGCCGATGCATCCACTACCGTAATGGCACATTTAGAAAAATGGCCCTTCAACAATGGCCGAATCAGGAATCCATCTTCCTCAAAATTTTCTTAAACTTCTCTAGATTAGACTCCATCTCCCCAAAAAATCCTAACTCCCGTATTTAAACACCGCTTGGCGAAATCATAACGCCAAGACTACCAAATTATTATTCCACCATTAGTAAAAGTTTGCCATTAAATTAGTATTTGATCTCTTACGTCCAATCCTACCACAGTAAACAGTTGACATCACAAAATGAGTAAAATTCTTCTTAACGACACGATAATGACAATTTATACTTATCGCTTGTCAAGCGGTAACTGAAACAAGATCTCTATCGCTCAAATATTCGCGATTTTACTGCAGCACGGGTTAAAGGTTTTCTGCAACTTGCTACAGATGTATTGAAGGAATTATTATCAACAAAACCTCACTCCTACACAGAACGGCTATAAAAAGTTGAAAGCGCGTGGAATTTGGTCGGGTTTGGAATACAGCTGGTACCCATTGCAGAAAAAGCAATAACTCTGTCGAATTTAGATAGATCTCGGATCTCTCTTTTTAGATCTCGGATTTTAGATACACAAAGGTATTCGAACTTTTATCAGAGAAAAATTATTTGAAGTTTGGGGAACCCTACACAGGATCAACAGATTAGCAAGCGAAGGGAATGTTTATCACAGTCTGAAAATGTTTCTACTGGTAAACAGGGTAATTCCAAATCTTTCCTTTCTGAACACCCACGAAAAAGAATGCAACTCAGCTGTTGTAAACAGAAAAGGGGGTATCTAGAAACTCGGGTGAATGTTTTTTCGCCAGGCAAATCGCTATGTCGAAAAGCAAAATTTCGTATTTTATCTACCACTATTTATTATTAAGAAACTACTTATTTAAGGAAATCCTTTTTTTAATAATTAAAATATTGACACAAAATTTAGGCTATTGTCAGACTTTAAAAAATTTTAAACAAAACAAATTTCCAGAAATCAATTAATTTTGAAAAATTTCACAAATAAAAATAAATTAATTAAACTTTACCACTAATGTTTCAAATAATATTCAATTGTTAAGTTTGTTAATAATGAATTATTTTTGTTTTTTCATCCAGAAAATGTATTGAAGCTATATAGTTGCACTTTCAATAGTTAAATTAAAAATTTTCTCAAATATGCGAACGCCCTTTTTCACCAAACATTGAAAATATATTTGGGTGCATATGTCTATTCAAAATGGGTTATTGAAAGTTGAACTATGCTATTTTATCTCTTTAAATAATTTCCTTTCAAGTAATTCTTGGGGCAAAACAAGGTTACAAAATTTTAGTTTCCACACAAATGATATATATTCAATTTCCATAGCATGGAAAATTTTATAAATGACAAAATCCCTCTAAGCAATCATTTCCTTTATTCCGGTCTAAACATTCGTTGAAATTATAACCATTAATAACTTCTGAAAATGAGTGAACCGTTAATGAAAGTACATGGAAGAGATATTTCTGTTTTTAAAGACAGAAATATTAACTTAAAGAAAGGGTTTTATTTTTTGATAAAACTACTCCCAATGAGTATAGTTATCTAAAGTAAATTAATTATACCTTACATTTGTTCAGAATCTTCATACCTTGTCATATTAAATTATTCTGCAGAAAATGGATTTGGTAGAAAGTAAATATTGTAATTAAAAAAATTCACTTAACAAGTTTTCTGCAAGCTTTCCCTTTCGTCTTTTTTTTAAACCAATTACTATGATCGTTCAATCAGGAAAAGGATTTCTAAGTTTAAACAATGTATTATTTTATTTCTGGTTAACTTTTGAATTGATAATAGGATTTCCTCTCTTTATCTTAGATTTCAAATTTTAAAATTCCTACCATTGGAATAACAACACAAATGGAACGCTAGCACTGAGCTTTATCTCTTCGTCTTCGGAGGACATTTAATGAAAAAGTTCATAATAAATCATATAATGTTTTTAGTGTTAACAATTGATATCATCAGTTTGAAATTTTAAATACTATAAAATTTCACTACGCGGCAAAATAGTTCTTTGTGAAACACCTCCTAAGACTAAAAATGAATCAAAACTTCTAAATAACAGTTAAAGAGACATTTCAATGTAATAATAATTAACTAATTGATTCAAAAGTAAATAATTTTCGAATCAAAATTATTAATGTGAACACTTTGCATGTTGAAAAATAAAATTTCACGATAAATTGATCTGAGACATATTGCTTTAAATGTCTTAATTAGGCTTTTCTATTTCAGTTTCTTTTCTCTTCTTCATATGAAGACATTTTTATAAAATTTTGGTTTCAACTATTTTTATGTAATTATTTTCAATTATAAGTGTTTTGATATTAGTTATTCTCTCCAGTTTAGTGAGTTCAATTCTTTAATGTTTGCACTTGAAAAGAAAGTGTCTCACATTCTTTTGCTACATTCTTTAAAATGAGACAAAAGCGGAATTCGAAAAATTCTTTTGTGGGATAAAATAGAGTTCCGAGAATTCTTTTAGCAACTCCATAAAAGTCTTACATGAACAGTTCTAAAGAACACGGAAGAGTTCTAATTTGGTTAAATTCCAAGCAATACTATGAATTTAAAAGAGCAATGATTTTTTTGTATGGTTCAAGCCATAGATAGAAATCAAATCGTGCAGAAATATTCGAAAAATGTAAGCTATATACTTCACGTCATGATAATGTAGTAAAAAAATTCAAGCATAGCATTGGAAATTCACTTGGCAAAAGTACTCATTATAATCGTGTTTCTGATTTATTATTTTTCAAATATGATATCAGGTTTTTAGTTTTTTAAAAAATTTATTCCAAGAAGGAAAGAAAATTTATCATGGAAAATAGCACTTGTTTTGAATATTTGCTTCATGCATGCTTAAGTTTCATTCGAGAATAGCTAAATAATTCGCAAGTCATTAAGTATTATGTTCCAATCCGCTGATGTACTATTATTTTTGGAAAATCCTTTAAGAGTAATTCTAAAATAGTAATCATATTTTAAAAAACATGTCACGTCCTGTTACAAAAATTGTTTATAATTCGGAAGAAAATAATTCACAATAAAAAAAATATTACAATAATGTAGACCTTAAGATATTTTTAAAACATGAAATTAGTAGATGCTAATTCTGGGTTATCATGCTTTTGCCCGAATTTGTGTGAGTCCCTCAGCTGAATAGGAGGTCAGTTATTATGATCTATCTGATTAGTTTAAAAGCCTAAATTAAGGTGAAATTCATGATTTAGCTGTGACCATCAAATTGAATCTCCTTTTGATGGTCACAGCTAATACATCTATTTTCCATCTAACGAATAAAATCCAGACATTATTAATAACTATCTTTTCCATAGTTTATTGTTCGGAAATACAAGTAGATCTGAAGGCAAGTGCACATGATAAAAATTCTCGTAAGAGCAAAAACCTTCCAATTTATGTTTTTATACATTAATGCTGCAAATTAAAATCTTAAATTAAATCAATTATAAGATCGGATAGTTAGCGGAGGATAGGAAAAAAAAGACTATCTACTACCGAAAGCCCAAGCTTCAAAAATAAAATTTATGTAGCAGTGTAGTTTGAAAATGCTTTCATTTCTTGTCTACATTTCACTGAATTAACAAAATTCATCATGTGTTGACGGCAATGTTAAAAGATTTATGGCGACAAAAATATCATCGATTACCACTCAAAATAATATTAAAATAACACACATGTAAGTTATAATAAAAGCATTACTGTTATAAAAAAATTTTACATTAAACATACCCCATATGATCAAAAGTATCTGGGCACTATCAGATTTACACATTTTTTAAAAAATTTCACCAGAAAGGCTCGAGGAGTTGCACTTGAACTTCGACCATGTGATGAATAGGCTTCAAATCACATTTAACAGTGAATATAGGTCACGAAGACAGATTGATGAAGACGAAAACGGATTTCAGCTTACCCCGTTTCACAGGAAGATGATGATGATTTGCGAGTTTCATCAATGGTTTTGCTTAATATGCTCATCGCTTACATGAATTTTCGTAAAAATAGCACGTATATTCTGGAAGATATAAATGTTTCTTTTAAAGTTCCAAATTTTTCCACATGTTTTTTGCTTAGAAAATGTAGAGTGTTCAACCAAATTATAGGAATCTTACTAAATACTCGATAATATATTAGAGAGACTTTGTATTAAAATTTAATGCTAATACTTGGAATACTAAAGGAAATATAAGTATTTGTAGCAGATAAGTTTTTACTGCGCATGTTTGAGACATAGCGTTTTTTTTCATAACTTCAAAGTCAGATATATTTTGCAACTTATATAAAAATTCCAGGTGAATACCATTACGATTTAGAAAGATATCAGTATTGAAATGGAAAGAATTTCTGTTTCTCTGCAGGAGAAACAAAATGATGAGGGTTTCCACAAATTGATATTTTTTAACTTGAATTTTCGAATAATAATCTTTGGACTTTACCGTAACTTATGCTTTTTATTTAAAAGTATGCCATATTCAGCCTTGTTAAATTCTATAAAATTATACAAAAAATAAAATATAAAAAGAAATATCTGGAAAACTACTCACCATTTTGCTTCTCTTAGAGAGAAACAGAAATTCTGCTCAATACCGATATTTTTCTAAATCTTAACGGTAATCAACTAGAATTTTTATATAAGTTGCCCTGTATATCTGGCTTTGAAGTTGTGAAATAAAAATGACGCTACGTCTCCCACATACGCAGTAAAAACTTATTTAATTCAAATATTCACATTTCCTCTATTCAAAGCATTTACCTCAAATCTTAATACAATACTTCTCCGACACATCGTCGAGTATTCTGTAAGTTTCGTGTAATTTGGGTGAAAAATCTGCATTTTATAAGCAAAAAACATGCTGAAAATTTTGAATTTTTTAAAGAAAAACTTGATATCTTCCAAAATATGCGTGCTATTTTTACAAAATCCTTGTAGGCAATGAGCATATAAAGCCTAACCATTGATGAAATCTTCAAATCTTTATCAGCTTTTTGTGAAACGGGGTAAGATGAAATCCCTTTTCGTATTCATCAATATGTCTTCGGTTTTCTAAATGCCCTCGTGACCGAATCTTCACTGTAAAATGTCAGTTCAAGCCTATTTATCACATGGAAGAAGTTCAAGTGCAGTTCTTCTAGCCTTTCTGCAGAAATTCGAAAAAATGTGTAAATCCGGAGGTGTCCTGATACTTTTGATCATATAGTGTATTTTTAGAAGGACCAATGTCTGCTAAGCTTTCGTAAGTTAGCAGCATCATACCTATTGGTTAGGTGAACTCAAAACAAAATAATGGTCTTATTAAAAACAAATCAGCATGACATGATATAATGAATTGTATTAATAGACTTTTAACCTTAAATTAACCAAACCAAATCTTCACTCTTCGTACTTAGAAAATGAATGCCAAGTACTTTTCATGTTATATCAGCTAGAAATTTTCGTGGGCAATAAATTTGTACAGCTACTCCATGTCCTCTATCTAAAGCAAATAAATTCAGAACAAAGTGCCTATCGATTTGAGATGGCCGATATCGAATAGAAGTACACATTTGACAAGCATATTAGCTTTTTACTGAGAATTTTCCTATTCAATGATGAGAATTGCTACCTTTGAGTAACAGAACAATCGTTTTGAGAGTTATTTGTCTTTCTTCGTGAAAAAGACGTTCCATTCATCTCATTTTCTTTTAAAACACGGAATTATGAAGAGAAGTTGCAGAAATGAAGGCTAAAATTTGATTCAGTTTCATTACTTCCATTTGTATTGAAATTTACTCTTCATATTTAAAACATAATGATAAGTGCCAAAGCGAGCATTAACTAGAAACTAAGAGTAAAGGTTATTTTCTTTTGATAAATATTTAAAGTAAATAGCATTTAGACGCATAATTCGGACAAAACAACGTGAACATCAGAGCATTCTTATTAGCTTCTAATTGATCATATAAATATCTGCTAATGATAAGGGAGAATGATTATGTGTCTGCGTGCGTATTCACACTCTAGACCTAGAGCAACTAAAGTTGGCACAAACATACTTTGGAGGGTGGAAATATGCACCTTGGAGCCCTTTTTAGGAAATTTTAATTAATCAAAAATTAATCGAAAATTAAGCTATGGAATCTGCTCTTGAAATAATATTTTCCCCATAAGCTAAAATTATTAAACTTATTCGATAACTTTATAGAATTTAATTTAAGATAGCTTTAAAAGTGTCAGAAAAATGAATTGAATCTTAAGGTAGCATTATTTTAAGCCAAAACCTTTTAAAAGACAATATAATCAAAATTTGCTTTTAAGGCATTGAAGAAATTGAAGCGAAGTAGGAACTTTCGTAGAAATAAAATTTGCTTAAGAAATGCAATCCTACAGGAGCAGCAAAACTTTGAAACACATTTTAGAAGAGTGCCAACTGAAATTTTTCTTGTATACTACAGACAAGAATCCTAAATGGGTTTCTACGTACATCGTGTTGAAAATATTGTTGACGGTACTCTCAGGAATTCATGTGACTTGTCACAAAATATTTCAGCATATTTGTCACTTTAAATTTTTTGTTGGTATGTTAGGCGATCTTTGCACTCGTTTCCTTAAGAATGCAAATTATCTAGTTCGATGTAAATAAACGGAAATATTTCCTTAAGAAGACTTGAATAAGCATTAAAGAATATTAATTTAAAATAGAGAATAGTATATTAGTCAGAAATATTTTAAATACATATCCCCAAGAGAATAAAGTTTAAAATGTTGCAGTTTGATTATTTTATCATGCAATGGCGATTTTCGATTTTTTTAGTTCTTTTTTCTTAAAAATAAGTTGAAGAAATAATGCTTCGTAGTCTAATTTGTTTAAAATTTTTATTATAATTTTATTATCACTTTCATTGTCAATGGATTATTCTCTAGGTTAGAAAAATGGTGGAATTCAAAAACATAAGAAAACAATTTTCTTAATGACAAAAACATTAGAGGTATTTCATTATTTTCTTTTTAGCCTTTTATAACGAAGAACGTTAAATTCATGCATTTAAATTTAATTTCATTATTGTGAAAGAAAATAAATTTACTTTTTACTAACTCAGTATTTAACGGAAAAAATTCACTTTATATAAAAAATAAAGAGAGTCTTTATATATTTGTATGACATATATTAGAAAAATAACTTGCTGAGGATATATATAACTAAGAAGTTCGCATATAACTTAATTGATCCAAAAGAAATCTATCATAATTTTTCAATTCCAGTGGAAATTATTTATTATCTTGATCATATGTTGCAGGTATATACTCTTTGTTTGACAAAATTTGTAAAAATGTTAAATAAAACATTACACCATGAAATCTTTACATTTTAAAAAAAATGTTCAAGTGGTTTTCAACCCTCGCTTTTATAACATACAAAAATAATATAAAATACTCCCAAATCAATGAAATAAAGACGGTAAGTTTATGCTGGAAAATGGTGAAGAAAATCCCCTTCATTGGAAAAATATTCTAATAAGCTTTTAAATAAGGAGTCTTGTTTAATTCAGTGATTAATGCTTGGATTTAAATTATCTTATTTTGAAACTTTGAATTTGAGAATAAGAAGACGCAAAAGACATAAAATGTGCATAATTTCGTTCTACCTGTTTCCGTTCGGGTTCGTTTAATCTGAAGTTAATTTTTACAAAGTGTTGAGAACAAATCCAGAAAAGACATCTATAATCCATATGTATAAAAATGCAATATTTTTATGAGTATATATGTACTTTTATTTGTTCTTTATGCATGGCCTGGCCGTTTGAATTGCAGGGACCAAATCTGACACAGTGATGGATTAGCACAAGAGGGAGCTAAAGATATAGAAAAATTTTTAAGTTAGAATTATATTTTTATTTATTTAATCTTAAGTGTTAAATTCGGGCGGGATTTTCTTTGCCTATTTTCTACAATTTTTTTTCTCTATTATTATTCACATTCGGAGTTTTAATTTATTAGTTCTTGCATTTTTAAAATTTTTATTTATTTTTCTTTATAAATTAGCCGTATTAAAGGAAGTTGGTTTAAATAAAAAGTTTAATTGTTTCTTTTACAAGCGATTCGCGTAGCGAACTTCCGTGTTTAAAGTTATAAGCGTCGGGGGAAAATCGTTTTCTTGCATTTTTTTAAATCTCTATCTTTTTGTCTTTTGTTGTTCCAGTTTATAACGTTTATTTTTATGGACATTTTGTTCGTTCTAAAGATTTTTTAAGTTTTTAATCAGCAAAGTTGGGAAAATTCTGTACATGCGGAACACATCATGTATGACAAATTAAGAGTAATATTAATAAATGAATTTGAATACAAAAACATTATGCACGTATTTATGATAGTTAATATACATATATTTAAAATGTCTCAAAGATTTAGATTAAAATATTTGATTTCCGCAGCTAGAAGAATCAGTCGTTCATTTTCGGTAGTATATTGTAGACATGAGGAAAATTACAGCACCAATTTCGTTATTTATCTTTGTGTGATAGTATCAAACGAGAGTGAAAAGACAAGATTTAGAAATGAAGATTTCAGCACAAAAGATTTTAATCCTTCCATTATATCTGTCCATTATATCTTCCATTGTATATATGTTTGTTACCCTTCTATTATATCTGTCCAAACTTACTGACGACTTGATTGACATTTAAGAATTGACAGTTTTGTGGAAGATCAAATTGAACACCAATTGCTCTTCGTGAAAACTGACAAGAAATTGAAAGACGATTAATAGAAAAGTTTTCAGAAGCAACGAGAAGCTGGCTATATTAAGAAGGATGTCAAATTTTCACTCGCCACATAAGCAAAGCTATTGAACAAAAAAAGAAAAGTTTCTTAACAATATCTTCCATTAAAGTTATTAATTATCCGTAAAAAAATAAACTGCAAGAGTCCCTTAATGATAATGAACTTTCTATAAATAGCAATTAGCACATGCTGATATGCTATAAGATATATTTCAGTTTTAATGAAGTGTTTCCTCATAGTTGATAGACAATTTTACACATAATTAATTTGCGGAAATGCTACAAATAATCGTTCCTGTATTGATTTAATAAGAAGCATTTTAATTCTTTTAGCCTTCAAATTTAAATAACGTTCAGCTGTTTTGCCCGTATCCTGCAGCATTTCAGATTTGAATATGAAGGTAATTAAGTGAACCATCTAAACAAAACTATTTTTCTTATTGTTCTTATTTCTTATCAGATTTCTTGTGATTTATATTAGTAAAAATGAACAAATTATTGTTGTATATATTTATGCAGAAGTTCAAGAACAATTTCGTCGTGAAATAAAATATAAGAAATACGCAGTTAATAAGAAATTATCAACTCATTTGCAAAAGAACTATGCAAATTTTGCTTCGAAAATAAACCAATTTTAATATGTTATGTATTATGAATTTCACATTAAGAAGGTAATTTCTCTCGGAAATAATATTGCAGCTTTTGCAATTTCAACAGAATTGGTAATAGAGTTTCGTACCTATGGAACTCAAAGCAAGCTGCAGAGATTACTAGACTCGCTGGAACCTGCTTCAGCATAAATCCATTTATTACAACTGTTTAGCATATACTACTTTAGCGCTCACAATATATTCGACTTGGCATGAGAGGTCACATATTCCTCGTTTCTAAATGAAGTTCGTTTTATTCCGAGTGCTCGCTATTGAAGTTTTCTGCGCAACGAAAAAGATGCCCTTAAAAATATTGAGTTTGTGTTAAAAAATGTTATTATTTTTTTCGACTCGATCCATAGATTATTGGCATTTATTTATTACTGTATAAAAATATAAAACGCCCTGTGATCCATGAAAAATGTAAATGACTGAAAGTACTCTGTTAAAAATTTTATGTTATAAATCTTATATATGTAAACATATTTAATATTACCTGAAAAAAGCATGACTTCTACTTATTTATTGTTATAACAGTGTATCATATCAGATGAGTGGCAACAGCCAATTGTTGACTTACTTTGAATTTGATTTAAAAAATAAGAGATGAGTGCGTTTGAACGAAGTTACGTTGCCCGCAGATACGGAGTGCAATAGTTGTTTTTTAGTGTTCTAATAAATGTTTGTTTATTCTTAGAAGAAGTATTATGAATGCCAATCAAAAAGCCAAAATATATCAAAATATAATATGCATTGAAAAACTTCAAATAGTAAGAATATTTCAAATATAACGAAAAATAATTGTATTCAGAAATAATTCAGAGGAAATACTTAGAACATTAAGATGCATATGAATATATCATGATAAATATGAAGTTTTGAATATTAAATTCCGTGTATCTATTTTTTTATTATTTAATTGAATTAAAAATTGCTGTCGGTTTATGTCGGCGTAATATATAAATGCATCTTTACATTTTTGCATGAATTGAACTTGGAATGCGAAAAATGAATAAAATTAAATTTTTAATTATACTAATTATTTCTAACCATTAAAAGACTAAAAGTCTAAAAAGATATTTGCTTTCTAATATTTTTTATCATGTTCTAAACAATTGCCTTTTAAGGAACCTTTATTTAAACTTCCTACAATCTGTTTGTCTCTAAAACTTTCTAGATATTTGGTATATTAAGTTACAAAATAAACTATTTCTCTGATCCCGAAAATCTTTTGGGCTCTTTTTTGTCTCTCTGTCTACAATACAAAAAAATTCTGATTAGAAGTTTATAAAATCTCCGAATGTCTCTCCAAAACGATCCCAATGTTCGATTAGTCGAGCATTCTAAAATTACGTCTATGTCGAAGAAAGATTTACACGCGAAACAAAATAATATCATTTCCTTTCAAAACAACTTCTGTTCAGCAAACGCGCATCAACGTAATCACTGTTTTCTCTCTGGGAAACCAAGATATTTGATGTCAACAGAAATGTTTTTATAAAGTAATGGCTGTTCCTGCTTCAGTTTTTATTGCATCAAAATCCGTTATTTTATCGATTTTAAGTTTCCCATGATCAAAATGAAATATATCTGAAGAAACTGAGAGTAAATAAAGTGCTATATTATGAACCTAACACTTAAACTATTGTAGATATTGCATTTCTTGAAAAAAAATGAAAATTCCTGATATGAAAACGTTTACTTTCCTTCTGTTAATTCTAGGAGCGCTTCCAGAACTTTCGTTTTTCAGAATTACGGTCTACTCTTAGCAAAATAGATAATTAGTAGAACATTATCTAGATATTTCATTTCTCTTTTAGAGATAAGCATTACAAACCTTGTGAACTGAACGCTTTGACAATTTATTGCACTTGAAATGCCCATTCAGTGATTGAATTTTTTAAAAAAACATAAGCATTTTGTTGTAAAATATGTATTTTGAAATTCATACTTTGAAACATTCAGTTTTTGAAAGCAATGATCTCATACCAAAAAGAAAGACAAGAAATACAATAATATGTACTTAAAATTCTTCATGTAATTCCAATGACTCTTCTGGTATGAATATGGAATAACTGTTTGACTACAATTATATAATGTAATTATAAAGTTTCAGCCTCTTGAAATAAATTACAACATAAATTTAAAGATATAAGGAATCAAATATAGAAACAAAACACAATGACATAAGTTTAATTTACTTTAATTAAATTTTAATCTTTACTAATAAGACAAGATAACTTTTAAAACAGATATTTTTTAATGCTTATTTCCCGAATGAGTTTAGTAGATGTTTGAATTTTTTCCTCTACTTTACTCAATATGGCTTTATAAATTCACACAATACTGTTACCGACTGTATATCTTTAAATTTAAGAATAATTCTCAAATGCAATAATAATTGAAAAACGATCAATGAAGGCAATACCTTGAGCAGCAAAACGAAAATAATGGGGAAAATATTAATTTGTTAATGAAAATTATTTAGCAAAATATTGGTTATTAGATTTTTAAGAAGTAATAGATAATTAAAATGTTATCTGAACGAAATCGTCCAGAAAAAGCTTCAAATGTTTGGATTGTGCACGAACCAAAACTGGTGGTTGTTAGTAAATACGTATACGTTATCCGTAAATATCGTTTACTTTCCTGACAATAAACTCAATTTCTTATCTACTATCTTAATTTTATCCATTTAATTCTGTGGAATATATTGTTTTTCCTAAAACAACTAGAACTTTTTTTTTCCAAACTGGCCTTACTTTAAACACAGAAGAATCAGAATATCACAAAATGTTTCATATGTTTGTTCACTATCTGCTCAATTCCCTTTTTTAAATTGTTTGATATAGCTGTGGGATTTACGTATTATCGCAGGCCATGATAGCAAAATAAAGAGGTACATTACAAATATTTATCATTCATTCATTGGTCTTCCTTGGCAGCCATTCTATTACCTGACATTTATGCTTAGTTTTTCTTGCATCTTATTGAACTATGCTTTTGGTTTTGTTTCATGAAATTTTATTTCAGTTATCATAAAGATTATCAAGGTACTTTGATGTGAAATGTTATGTAATAACTAAGTATCATTTCTAATGACGTAAGTTATAATCCATTTAAATTAAAACCTACTCGATGGACAGAAATTTTAACTTGCATTTTATATTACTCACAATTTTCAAATATCTGTTGGCTTCTTGTGTAATTAACTGCTTGTTTTAGTCATTCATAAAGCTATTTTTAAAGACAAAACAAACATTTATTAAGCGATAAAGAAACAAATATGTCCCATAACATATTCGTCAGCGTACATTGTAACTTACGTTCCACCATACTAGCTTTAATTTAAAATTAAAAACAAGATAACATCTAATTTTTTCCATTCTTCTGAAAACATACTCTCTTATAACAATAAATAAATTACAGTCGTGCTTTTGTCAGACATTGATAAAAATAATCAAACATTGATTTACACTTATTTTTGAGAAGTAAGGTCGTAAAGTTTCTCATGAAATCTAAATTTCTTGTGTTTGCAGGGTCTGTGGTGTAATTTTTTAAAATCATCTCATACAAAACAATTTACAAAATTATTCTTTATGTTCGAAATTCAAATTTGACCAATAACGAAGAGAATTCTGTAAACATATTTTTATTAACGTCTGACAAAAGCGTGACTGCAATTATTTATTCTTTTAAGAGTGTATGTTTTCAGAGGAACGGCAACAGCCAGACGTTATCTTACTTTGAATTTTGATTTTAAAAACTAGTACAGTGGGACGAAGTTACGATGTACGCAGTTAGGATAAGTTACGGAATGTATTTTTTTAAAAATCATTTTAATAAATGTTGTTTCTACCTTTAAAAATAGCCCTATTAATGTCTAATTTAAGCAGTTAATTGCACAAGAAGCCAACAGTTCTTCATTATTTCATAGTTCTCTTATTTAATTGCCTCTTGCTCCAATTAATGAAAAATAGCATATCGGCCATAGACTAAGGATACAGTTAGACTGCTCACGCTGTAGAAAAACCAGCATTCGTAGTGAAGCAAGCACCTGGGTAGAAATTCCACTCGTCACGTGACTAAAGAGGAACTTCTTGGCTTCTTATCTCCACATTTGGCGAAACAAGTATGAGGAGTGTTGGAAAACGAGTAGTATTTCTACAAGTAGCGAAACGTTACTATTTTAGTTCATTTATAAACTAACTCACGAACGGAAGAAATCAAAATAATTGGATTTTATGTGACTAGGAATTTCATTTGTTTTAAACCTTACACAATATAATACTTCAACTGACTGTAACAAAAACGAATCATATACTTAAACTTTGTAAATAAAAAAATCTTTTTATTTAAAGCAATAACTACTTAATTTCAGGGGCGTATATAAGGAGGCTCAGACCCTCTCCAAAATAAATTGACTAGTTTCAGATGTTATGGATCATGCTCCTTAAATAGACATATGTGTCCCCTCTGAAATAAATTCTTTTATATGCCTTGGCTAAATTATTTAGTAAATAAAATCATCAAAACTTATTTATTTTAATTGAAATTTTTAAAAATAATTTGGTTTTTCCAAAGAATTTAAGGTTATTAATGTTATTTCTTATATTTATTTTTATAGTCATAAAATTGTTTTCATCTAAAAAATAGAACAATATAAAGAATTTCAATTTGTAAATGAGAATTTCTTAAACTTGAAAACATGAAATCATAAAACAAACTGTTTTGTTAAATTAGCCAACTTTACCCTAATTGTATAATTTAACAATTTATTATAAACTTATTAATAACCTATATAGACATTTGATAAAATCGCATGAACTCTTTGTTCGTTAATAAATGCCAAAACTTTGTTTTAACCAAATTTTGTAATAAAAATATCCAACTGCTATAAAAGACAATGTAGATAACTCATTTTTTCCAGGAGAAAAACATAGTCATCATTGAAATTTTAAACACTTTGTTCTGTGGATATTGATTAAAGAAGGAATTTTTTCTTCAAAAATTAAGCTGTATTTAATTTTAATTCAAAAGTAGCAATAAATTTAAATTGAAGAGCCCAATGAAATATTTCAAGAGTTTACTTTGTGAAATACATATTTAGTACGTTCTGTGTTCTTATTTATTATTCCAAAAAGAAGACAAAGATGCAGACACTGAACTTTATTTACAATTAAATAATAATACAACACTAGATGTAAATAAAATGACAGCCATTTCAGATATGGCGATAATTTAACAAGGGCCCAAATTTAGTTTCATACAAAGTAATAAATGGATAAAAAAAGAAAGATGTATGTAAAATTTCTTTTATCAATAAAATAAAACTAATATCTTTATAAGCACGATCTCATCTTAAATGCATGTTGTTTAACACTTATATTTCTACTAATGTTCTAACAACATACAGTCCACTGCTAATTTCTTTTGTTGCCACATCACATCTATGGGCAATAATTTATACAGATCTAGTTTTCAAGTTATATTACCAAGTAAATTACAATTATTTAAGCCATAGTTATTTGTGTTGAATATTAATGAAACAAATCAAAGAACTATTTGTTGCTTTAAAATTTTCCCGGCGAATGTTTTTTTCCCAAATATATCTCCTTTCTTGATTTTTTGGAAATCTGAAAAATAATCAGATAAATCTTGAAGAGATGTCAATAATACTTTTGTTTTGAAAAATAATACTTGTAATAAAAAAAGCGAAAGAGAAATAAATAAAGAGTAAATAAAAAACACTAAATAAATTTTCAAACATCATATACACATAAATTAACGAAAATTAAACAAAAAGAAGTTATTGAGTTCTAAATTTTATTAATAATATAGTTTCTTAATTATAAGCATAAAAGAAAATATTTAAAAAAATACCTAGAGATGAATTTTTACTGAAAATGAACTATGCTTATCTTTTTTACACACTGAAAAACTTTCTACGTCTGTTTCATGATCATAAAATTTTATTTTCTTTTAAATAACACAAAAAAACACGAACATTTCAGAATGTAAACGACTTCGCCAACACATCGCCAAATATCTCAATCTACATGTGTCTGATAGAATTCCATATTTTAAACACTAATAGGCACTTAAAATCTATAGATACTTCTAAAAGAGGATAATAAACAATTAACTTAAGAAAAGGATTAATTTCATACACAACAAATTGAATAATATCGTTTTCAATTGCAACAAACGCCACAGCTAAGAGCCAAGACGTATTTTTGTGTAGTTATTTTGCATTAATAAAGCAAAAAATCGTAAAAATTTTACTTACCGATGAAATGAAACAGAGCCTCCTTTCATAAATTTTTCTTTACACTCGTATGCACGACAGGATTTAACCATTTTCGATGAATTTTCATGAGAACCAAGCTGGCCTTTCTTACTCACGCATTGAATTAACAAAGGATTCCCGTACGAAGTGTCTCGGTCGCATCCACGAGTCACGTGACGAGGTGCTTGCTTCACATTGCAACCCTCCACGAGCAGTCTATTCGTATCGTAAGTCTATGATATCGGCTGGTAAAGAAAGAACCATTAAAAAGTTCTGTCTTTTTTGGTCCGTTTTCCATGTTTGAAATTTCTATTTCCTTTAGTAAGAATTTTTTCCAAAATACACAAATAAATAATACATTTTATGTGTGTTTAGATAGATCCATTCAAGACGTAGAGTTTTATCAGAATATATTCATAAATTTTGTCATGTTGTTGATACAATAAACAAAATTACAAATATATATCCTTTCTTAAAAGAGACATTTTATAATAATCGCTGCCTCAAAGCAAATAAGTTGTTTTGAACTTAACAAGTATTTTTCCAGGAAGTATAATATATAAGCCAATCCGATTTCCCTTTTTATTACGACAAAAGAGTTGTTTAACAATGTGGATGCATTGTTTAAGTTTCTACGCCTCAGGCATTTTCTCATCACTTTTGCTATCATGTATGGATATCTAAGAAAAGACATAATTTGAATTGAAAATGGCTTTTATTCTTATTTATATAAAGTCTGAAACTTTATTTTTAAGATATATTGATTATTTTAGCTGTAAGGCATAAATTCATAATACCAGTTTAGTTATTCAGGATTTTAATTATTTTTATTTTCTATTCAACAGCTTATTAAGACCCTTAATAAGCTGTTACAAACTTTCATAGAAACATATGTTACAAACTTTCATAGAAACATATTACAAACATAATATTTAATATTTCATTGAAACATATGTCACAAACTTTCATAGAAAGCAGTGTCAGTTTTGTTTACAAATCGAATCATGGAATAATTCTTATACTCCCATATTATAAAATAACTGCTATGTGAATGGTTTCGATTTATTATTGGTTTTGAAACATTGTTCCTGACAGTTTCAGATTCCAGGGATGTTTGTAATTTCCATGCGCTACTTTAAGGCACGGAGCGTACGTAACTCAGGATATTTTTTGATTTGAGGATTAAGCGGATTTTTTTGACTAATCTAAAACATTAAGTAATGGAGGGCTCTTTACGCCTCGAGTCTATCAAAATATTTCCATGATTTTGAGTATATATTTCAGATAGTCTATGTTTAAATAAAATATTTATCTTCTTAACGTTTTTGGTCAACCTGTAGTTTAGGGTGCGTACTCACTTCGTTTCCCTTAAGCTCGCCAATTGTTTGTCGCCAAGATTGAGAGAGAGAGTGCCAGAACATTTGTTTTGGATGCGAGTTGAAAATTTTTTCGGCGTCGTTTGCGCATGCGCCGACAGTGATTTGTTTACCGGTCTACGGTGGATGCCCTTAATTTCGCCTATTTTCCATTGGTCCACTGTCTGCTCTCTTCGATTTGATTGGTCGGCGTACGAATTTGAATAATACTTTGTTTGGAATTCTTGATTATTTACCAACCTATTTTTTTCAATAACCGTTCGCTTCTCTTCTAAAGATTTTCACTCATCGAATTTGCTGATTCTCTTTCTCTGTATTGCTGATTATGGCTTCCAAATATCGAACAAGGAATGTTTTTTTCTGGAAACAATGTTTCCCTTGCTACCTTTCATCGTATCAGACGTCCTGTTTTTCCTGCGTTCGTGCTTGTTTTGAATGCTTCAATCGTGCGTGGATATGTTACATTTCTGTGTAGGATTGGTCGATGATATGAAAAGTAACATTCATAATTTAATAACTATTTTGTAACTTCCATTGTTACCCGTTATCTCTAAAATAAGACATTAGTTATGTTTTTAACATATGTAGTTACCGAGATATAGAGGATCTCCCATACAACGTTTTTTGTGGCGTTTTGGAGTGTGAATCAAATTCCTTCCTGAGACCCCAATGGGAGGAACGGAGTCCTACGTTAAAAAGAATACAGGAAGCCACAAATTTACACGGTACAATACAAGAAATAAAAAAATAAACAAGCAACACAGTCGTGGCTCGCATACAGGGTCGAATATTTACAATAAATAGTTGAAACATAGAAAAAAAATATTATAACAAAATAAAAATCAGTACATGTGTCACGAAGAGCTGTAGTCATTTAATAAAAAAAACCCATTTGGAAGACCTAGTTCAGAGGACCAACAAACCAAAAAGTTTCTTCTCGAGGATGAATTTATCCAACAAACTTCAAACACTGAATGCGAGCTTCTTTACTTAGCACGGATGGGGATAGCTGTAAACTCAGCTCACACAGTTCTCGAGTTATTGGATTATGCATTTTGATGTTATTGGATTTTTCAGAGCAATGCTAATTTTAAAAAATCTGATTATATAAAAAATTAAAATTTCAATTTGTTATCTTTCTGAACAGACAGTTGATAATTTATTTGTCTTAGTCAATTTATTGCAAGGAGGTGTTATAGTTAAGATTAGATGCATCATAACTTTAACAGTCTGTAAGCACTATGAAGACACAGTACGTCTATCATCATTTGGAACGATCCCCAGCGAATTTTAATGTATCAATTAAACTAGATGTTCCAAAAAAAGTCAGTTTTTAATTCTCGACAAAAGTTGTTTCCCAGGATGCCCCAAATTGCTGATTGCATTATTAGACTAATTTATTGGAATCTCTAAATCGGTATGCAATGAATTTCAATAAACCTATCCCATAACAGAGAAAAATGTGTTGTTACATGATATCAGCATCAGCGTGCTTGAAATGGCTGTTTATAATTTAGGATATAATTTTATATTAAAGAAATAAAGATTTCCTTAAAATGCATTATATAATTAAAAATAATTCGTAATATTATATAAGTCGCATGTCTTTTGGAAATACTTTATTCTCAAAACGTTTATTATCCATGAGAAATATGGTGACTAACGCTAAATTGACAGTGAAGACTCCGTATATATAGATAAATCATATAATAAACGCTTGAAAAGTGCACTTAACATTACATAATTGCGACAAAAAATCAATTACGTCTTTGTTTGAAACCGACTGATGCTGGCTAAATAAGTGACGGAAAAATAAGGTATAAAAAGAGTTCCCCCAAGCAAAAATGAAAAATGTAAGATTCTTTTAAAATAATCAGAAACATAAATATTTTTTTCTTCAGAAAATATTTTAAATATAGTTATCTTTATAGTCATACTAAAACTGAGAGAAAAATTAAGAGATAAAAAATTTAGACAAATGCAAAGGGTTCATAGAGTTTAATATTGCAATAAGATGTTTTTGCATGCGAAAGGAGCGGCATTATAAAGAATTCCAGAAAAGAGCGCATTCTCATTCTGAGCGTGCAAGATTATCGAAAATTGTTCTTATCTGAGCCTACAATGCAAAATGCTTATCACAGAGCGATTAATACCTTACTCTGTTTTCATTCGACTCTGAGCACGAGTCAATAAGCCCTTATGAGAACAGCAGCACTTACACCAGTATGGCTTTATGAGCAACAGGAATGGCATTGCCATTGTACACATATACACGAATGCGGATCACTAATCCAAGCTTCGTTGTGAGGGTTTGCACAGAATCCCAAACCGACCCGAAGCAACACAATCGAAGCTCTAATACAATGTTAATTCGAATGATAAATGGAGCTCTAATGAGCTTCAGCAAATGGACTGCAGACTCGCCAGAACACTCTGGGAAAATAGATGAGGGAGAGTGGATCTGATATGGAATGTTTTAGGATTGCACAATTTATGAAGAACCAACATAAAACTCTTGACTGTGTGAAAGTGAAAGCGTATTAGAAATATTAAGGTCATTTTATTGTTTATTTTGCTTACCATAGTGGTTCTTCTTATCCCAAAAAGAATTTAAAGCTTTTATAATCTTCAGAATGCGTTATTTGGAAACGGAGTTTGCTCCATATAATTGACGATACTATGCGTCTCATTTAGTTAGTATCAGTTGCAATTGATTTAGTTAAAATGGCCAGTTGAAATGGTGTGATTCGGTCGTTTAGTTATTACATTGAAAGTAAATTAATTGTATCCTGAAATTGGTCTTTCTATGCAGCATGTGCTTGAGAAAATTGCCATATAGTTCTTAAAAAATTTAGAATCTTGCGAAACGACAATAAAATGTAAAATATTATTTATAGTTTTCCATCACAATAAGCTACACATTAGTCAATTTAATTATCTATTAGCTTAAATCTTATTAGACTTTTTCTAAGAAACAGAGCACTATCATCACTTCAGCAATCATTGCATATATATTTTGTACGTTTATTGCAAGTAATAGAGTAAAAAGATCCAGTTTTGAGTTATTAAAATGCATAAAAATATTTTATTCAAGAGAAAAAAAAATATTTCACCAATTTATTATGGTTTTGAATATTAGATAGATGAAGATTCATGTTTTGATACAGAATACAGAATGAAATTTGAGCAATCATTATTTAAATATAAAATTTGCAATATATTAGATTTCAGATAAGATCGCTTCGGAACTGTTAATCGTGAGAAAGGCTGATTCCAATCTAAAACTTTTGAAATGTATAACATGGTATAGATTTGGAGAAGATATATACGACATACTGCATATGTTAATGTACATGTAGTCGGATATGGAGGTACATTTGAAATTACTCCTTGGATAATATAAATATTGGAGCTCTAACTACAAATCGAATAAATAATTCTTCATGTATTAAGTCCAACTCTATCCGTGAGCTTCCTGTGGAAGAAAGGAAACTATTCATTTTGATCAAATTATTTTTGTCCTGATAGTTTCTATCCTGATAGTATAGTTTCATGATTACATCTCCTAATAAATATATTAGAAGTTGTATTCGTTAATGTTTCACAAATTTCGCGAAAGATATGCATTTAACAATTCGCCTTTAATGAACTCTTGATGAGAAATGAAATCATTATAATAAAGGCCTCGTATTATTAAAATTATAGCATTTTATATACTCTTCTGAGAATTGAGTGAAATGTGCATAGGTGCTTTCCATGTAACTAAATATGATATCTAAGTTATGAACAAATAACGAAAGTACGAATAAATTTATCTGGTTCATTTAAATTTGATGACAAAGCAACCTTTATAATATTACCAGCCATTTTTTTATTTATTTTTAAAAATTTGTTCGTAAAAGTACAAGCATTTCCAAAGTTTAAAAAATAAAGAAATAGCTTTATATTTAATTCTTGGGAATTGGAAGGAACCTTACGGTAGTGCAATTGCCTTAATATTTATATCCGTATTTTCCACTAATGTGTGGTAGACATAGATTTTTACATAAATTAATTAACTAAATTAAGTACTAACTGTATAGAAATTAGTTGGTAATGATTTATTTATTTTCATTATAAGTTTCATGCCTACAATTTAATCAGGAATTTTAAAATGATGCCATTACATAAGCAGGAGGCCCACTAAAATCCTGAGCCCCCCACCTCTTAAGTCAGACGGAAACTAGTTGCAAAAGAGGTTCCTAGGTATAGCAACGCAATGAGACTCTTACAGAGTCGTCTAGCGGCAAATTTGGAGTTAACATTCTGATCTCAAAAATAGTACAAGATTCTAGGGAAAAGTCAGTTACAAAATTGTAGACAATTATATCTTTAGTGCAAAAAGTCACGGGCACGCATTAATGATTTGAACAGAGCGCGTAAAACGCGCATTTGCTTGGTCGCGATTGCAAAATCTAAGCCATCACGAAACAAGGAAGAATGGAATATTTACATATCATTAGAATCATTTATTGTTCTTGCTGCCACAATGCACGTAAGGACATAGAACTGCAATTTCTTCTGCACAATATGCTGGCAGAATCATCAGTAATACGCCGTCGTATTCCTGCAGTGGTAGCAGAACGGAGCAGACACCTGCTCTTCGAGGTATCCTAGTAATGAGTGTTCTGCCTATTTATACCCCATTACAGAAAAGCATGCGCGCAAAGAACGTTATCTGCACCATATCATACCTACAAAGAACTTTGGTTGGATTTCTGAGGGAGTCATGACTTGTAACCTCTTTCAGTAATCCCTACCAGTAGCATCTGCAAAGGTGTTGACCTATATGAATGATCATCTAATTCGCATATGATTTTCCAAGCACGACTTTTTGAGAGGCATGCCTCTACTCGCCACATCACTGTTTTAGAAATCGTTACCAAAAGAAATGCTTGTTTTATGCGTTTCCCTCTAAGCTTTAATGTGGGCAAATTCTTTTTTTCTTACTAAAACGATGATGCCCTACAACTTCGTAATTGCCTTTTTTATTTGTACTACTTTCGAGATAGAAACGCTAACTTAGAATTTTGACGCTTTCTGGAGGCATAATTGATTTCATCGCTTAGAGCTTAGCCTTTTTACTATATCTAGACACCAGTTTTTATAGCAAAGTCTCTGTTCCAAAGTTTAGAGGGGGTTCGGGTCTTTAACGGGCATCCAGTATTTAAACACCAAAAAAAACATTCGTTTGTAAGTCGAAAATTAAGCTTGATTTCTACAACAATTATAAATATTGTAGTTATTATTATAATATGTTGTAGAATTCAGCTGCATTGCAATTCATTATAATGCACTTGCATTGTAATTAAATGCAATGAAGCTGAACATACAGCACATTATTTAATACAGGGTTGTTATATTAAAAGTTCAGATGTAATAAGTGAAAATCGAAAACCGAAAAAAAATTTAGTGAATAGGCGGCGCTGCCCCAATATCTGAGGTGATTTTTGCAGATTTTTTTTATTGCTGAGTCAAAATTGAATACTTCATTTGAGGTTTCTTTTTTAAGTTCAGTTTAACTAGAAACGCTACGAAATTCAGTTCTTCACGCAAAGTTTTTTTTCCGTTAAAGATACCGTTTTATGCCAGAAAATGCACCGCCTCACACTATTTTTTTATTAAAAATTTTATCTTTTCTATTTTTTTATGTAAACAAGAAAAAATAATGTGAACTGGTGCACTTTCTTGCATACAAACGGTAATTTGAACTAAGAACTGAATTTCTGCAGCGTTTTTAGTTAAACTAATAAAAACTAAAATGAGGTTTTAACTTTTGCTTCAGCAATAAACAAATATGCAAAAATCACTTCAGATATTGGATCAGCGCTGACTGCTGACAAAAATGTAAATATCCTCTTTTTTTCTTTTTTCAGTTTTTATAGAGCTCTTCACTTGTACTACATACTAGTGAAATTTTACTTCATTTAGAGCCCTAGAATTGGAACTAGCGGTTTCTCAATAAGTAAACTTCTATTCTAAGAACTATGTACAAATGTAATGTTACTTAGTTGTATATATAATGCATCACTTAAGAGTGATTGCTAAAAAAAATTTTAAATGATTTTTAACTCCTGCATTAATTGCTAAAACGGATTGACTAAAATCATTTATGACAACAACTGTTTATTTTTTATAAGACGGAGGTTTCATTCTCAGCAGTACAAGTACATAAAAACTTTTTATCATCATGGATTAGAAGTGTATTTAGGACGCAGGTACATTCAAAATGTGCGAATAATAGTTAGAATAGGTGATGTTTCTTCATTGTAGCTACTATATTACACTCTAAGTGAGACTAAAGAGAAAAGCAGTTTGAAATAAGTTTGATATTTTGTAAACGATACATATTCATTTTATTTGACATGAAAAATCTTGTAAGGGAAAAAATCTTTCAAAATCTACCTTCTTATTTTCTTTTTTTATGTAAAAATAGTTAAAAACTATAGTCACATAGGTCTACCGAAAATGGTCAAATAAATTGTCGTCATCAGAGCTCTTTAAATGGTATCAAAGTGCAAAGTCGAGATATGCTTTAATGCGAGGTATGTTTCCTTTAGGAAAGTTCTTGCTTTTTGAATAAACTTTCCACACATACTAAGGACTTTTTACTTTTTTTGGAGATTAAGTCGTTCTACCTCAAAGTACGATAGCAGAAAAAAAACACCTAGATAGGGGAAAAAAGCACTTAAAAGTTTTTAACTGGGCTTCGATTTTTGCCTTTCTTTATGACTTGTTTATGTTTAATCTTAAAGTTCAGAAATAGAATTCTGATATTTATTTTCTACTGTCCTCTGTTTACGGTTAGTTCAATTCTCTTTTGTATGCATTGCTTAATTTTTTTCCAATAAATTTTTGGTCGGTAGTTTTTGAGCTACAAGTGCTAGACGTGCCTATGCTCCGAGAAATATTTGGTTTAATAGCAATGTTTAAAACAGATTTAAAATAGCTCTAATTAAATTCAGTACATAATTCTAGAAGGTTTGGATCAAACTCCACATCTGTAATAAAATATATTGATTTTCCTTATATCAAAACTTGTTTTTGGTCTTTCACTACTGGAACTCCATCTTCGTTAAAATGGAACGCTTGTTCGCTCACAATAAATTAGAAACCATTTCTCAGTACCCTTTGGAGTCTCCTATCTCCTGAAGTCTCAACTACTTTTCCGTGGTATGCTGCATATTTTGTTTGAATACCGTCTGTCGTGCGCTTTAAGTTAAAAAAAATGCCTTTTACAATTAATTAGAAGTACTACAACATATTCAGTCATGGACATTTCAAAATTATTTCCTGAGATTTCTCTTGTGGGAGTTTGATATATTTTATGGCAAAGTATATTTCCATCTACTCAAAATCCCCAGCACTCTTCCTGAGAAGATTGGTTTTCAAAGTTTTTTTTAAAAGATTCTTGTCAGAAAGTTTATCCACAAAATAAATAGAACGAGGTGTACCATCAAGATATTCAATCAAATGAGTTCGTATTCTTTGAAAATAAAAAAATTCACAGCTAATTCTTTTTTTGTTGTTGATGGAAATGGAATACGAAACTTCCACAGGAATATTATTATCATTACTTGAGGTGGACAAGAGGAAAAAGTAATATCATTTGTAGATCACTTCCACAATGCCTTTCTGCTTTTGGGGATTTTAATTTTTCCCATATGTAAACAAAATTTTTCTCATAGAAGTTACAAATAAATAATACAACCAAAAATTTATATGCCCTTCCATAAACTATTTTATAGCCTATAAATTAATTTCTCACCTGCTGAAAATGGAACGATATTTAGATATGAATATTGTGTCTCTAATAAAATGTACACAATTAATGTTGCCAATAAGATCAGTGATAGTGATAGAAATTGCATATTATGCGTTAAGGAGAGATATTTAAGCTTATATTTCATATCATTTGAAATTTTCTTAAACAAGAAAAGAATAAATCGCTTGTTATTTTTACATTCTTGGTAGCTGTGCAATTATTTTTAAATAATTACTTTGGGACAATTTTCATGAAGCTTTATAAGATCGATGTGTGATTGCTTTTTTTATACTGAAGAACAAAACCACAAAAACATAGTTTGATGCTTAAGAGCATCTTTTCTTAAAAAGATGTAAATGTATCCAACAACAAAGAAAGAATTTTTTCTCATAATTTCTTCGATGCAATAGATGTTTTCTTCATAGAAGGTATCATCGGACACTTAAAGCTCTATCTACAAATTAATCAAGAATGACACTAAGCAATAAATAGTCTTTTCTCAGTCCGCCTTCCGTCTCCCTTAACAAGAATTGTGATTCATTCACATTCAAAAAAATATCGCATTTTAAGCACCGTTGCTCTGAAAAAAAGAATGTTATCAAGCAATAACAAGTCTCTGATTTTGTTAATGTCATAAACAAATAGATATATTTATTGTCTCTTAGTGAAGAACTACCATAAAAAATGCCGGTCTATGAAAGTCAGCAAATCTTTACGGATATTTATCAGAGTCAGAAAATATGAAAAAGAAAAAGATTTGATATAATTTTTTCTTGTTATTCTTTCGTCCGTCTGTTTATACATAGAAATAAAGAAATTTCAATTTAGATTGTTTTTATTTTAAATTAAATATGAGTTTAAATTGGCATAAAACATTCAATCCTGATCCATTCTTAAATATATGCTCTGAAAATGATAATTATTCATGTTTTATTTTAAATTGATTTAATAAGACCTATAACGTTTGATGAGCGATAGTAAAAACGATGAAGATTTTTTTATTTTATTAGAGTTTTGAATAGTTCTTATTATGAAAAAGAATTTCCATGAAATGACTCGAGTAATCTGTTTTCTATAAAAAAAATACTTCTCTTCTTTTTTATTGTTTGTTTTATTCTTTTCGATATTCGATTTTTGATTTCTCTTTCATGATGTGATATTTCTTCTAATGACAGGGAAATTTTTTTAAAAAATTCCATCTGAAAGCATTTAAAAAATTTCAAATTAGAAACGAAACAAAAATATTATTATTAGGGAAAATGAAATAGTTCCCTTATCCAATATTTAAATTTCCATTACTTATCCGATAAATAGTTTTAAAAATAATTAATAATTTGATGAGATTTGATAAATTTGTATTAAACTGAATTTTTAAATGTGAATCGTTCTTTCAAGTTCATTATAAAGTTTTAAATCTTATGAAATTTAGTCTCCTTTATTTCAATTTATAACGAAATTATGTCAAAATTTCTTCAAGTTAATGTAAAATTCCTGGTAAACATGGCGTCGATAAAACACATAAAACATTCTGATTCTGTAATATGTTTGATATTTTAAGGACTTTATATTAATTTATTGCAATGCTTTGAAGCTGATACAGCTATTAATATTCTAAATTATTATTTATATTTTGTTACATAATATTTTTAAAAAATATGTAATAAAAATTAGAAACATTGATGTATTACTTCTGACTGTCTACAGAGCCTAGATTTACCATATCTTGCTTAAACATAATTTAAAATGTGATTATCTGTTCGTAGTTTTTTTTTTTGAAATTTATATATGATTTTTTATGAATTAAAAATTAAATCAAATGTTAAAATATTTGGTCAATAATTCCCGAACGACAAGGCACTGAGGAATACTATTAATACGATTTGAAAATTTAAAAAAATTCTTTTCCAAATATATAATTTTAATTATTCTTTTTTTTTCTCCAAATTTAACATATTGTTTGAAATTGTCCTAAAAAGTGATCTGCACCTTTTTCTATTTTTGTAACAAAATTGATGCATGTTTATTATTTTAAGGAAATATTTAATTAATTTTATTACTAAAAAGTTGCGAGGAAAAGAAAATTTGGTTCCTTTGAGATATCAGCTTCAAAGGAGATTTTGATTTTATTAACTTCATTTGGTAATTTATTGCATGTAGAACAAGACGCTCTAGATGCTGATTTTTAAATTTTTCATTCTCTTTGACTCTTTGTCTTAAATGGTTAACTTTTGTTAGAATTTTTTAACAAATCTGATGTTTAATCACATTCAGTTGGATATCATAGCCACTATTGGATCTGTCTTTCATCTAGAGCTCATTAAAAAATTTCATAACTTATAATAATGTAAAAATATTCATGACATTTTAATAGTACAGTTTTTCGCATTTAAAAAGTATCGCGGTTATACAAAAACCGCCTTTCTTTCAAATAATACTTTCAATCAGAGGGGAAAAAACTGCTACTATTTTAATAACTCAGGAAATAAGCCTTTCATATCTTAAAATGTTTTGATTCTTTCATTGTATATAGCACATTTCCTGGCTTTGTGTCTGATAGGGGAGGGATTGGAATAGAGTTATATTGTAAATGGTTTTTATAAAGTTTATATCTAAGCATTTTCACAACCTACTAGTTTCATACTAATATATTAAATGTGTTTACCATTATGTTAAATATTATGACTTACCTTCATTAAATCTAACTCTATTGCTTCATTAGTCTGCTCTTCATTCAATTCATAGAAATAGCTACATTAATTTTAAATACCAATTGATCTTTTCAGTCCACACTAATACTTGAGGTTTTATATTCAATGATGATGATGTTTATAAAACAGAATATTTAAAATACTTTTCTCTGTTTATATTTTACCCAAATAAAAAATAAAACATTAAAATCGTTTGATGTGCATTCCCTGTTTCCCATTCTTTGGTAAAATCATACACAAGTATTTATTCTGCTTTCTTATTGAATCTGTTTTCAATGTCGTATGTTACTTCATAGATTTTTTTCTTTTTGTGTAAAATTTGTGAAAATCCTTAAAGAACTCATAAGAGCTTTAGTCATAAGAGTCATAAAGAACTTTCCTTCTTCTATTTAGAGATATCATAAATGTTACCTTAAGTTTTCCATTGTCTTTTGAAGACACAGTTTCGATACAATCGTTTCAGGAAAAGAACCACATGTTTATTTATTAATTTATAGATTTTGAATGTTATTACTATTGAAGAATGAAACTCAGAATGGAATTCAAGTTTCATCCGAGTGCTAATGGTATTAATGATGAAGGAAAATGTATCTTTAATCTATATATGGTTATTTTTACTTAACAATGGAATATTATGCATCAAATAAGATACATTTGCAGTATTTCATACAGATTGTTTAGAATAAGTGACAAAATACTTTCACTTTTAGTTAGCTAGTCTATATTGCAAAATTTCAGGCTCTAATTACTTATACGAAAGTTGAATACATAAATCCATTTGCTCAAAACTATTTTGCATATATTTCAAGTTCCGTTATATATTTGATATGCATTAAATAGAATTCATTTGCTGCAGACGAACATCATTAAATCAATTCCTCATGTTAAAATGAGCTATCAGTTGTTCGGAGATGATAACCTTTAGTCATTTTCTATTTTAACTTTTGGATAAATTTGTAAGTATGATTTTAATAAACCGTATACAAATAAGGAATAATGATAATATAATCATATAATCAGATGGTCATTTTATTTTTCTGATCTTTTTCACACCAAAATTATTGACTATTTGACTATCTGTATAATCGTCATTTTCTAAACTTTCACCCTGATTTTTAAAATTTTGAAACAACAACAAACATTACATTTGGAAAATACATATATAAGCCACAATCTGTGTATATTCAACTATTTGAAAATATAGCTGTTTTCTTAATTACTTTCAACACCCTTTATCAACACAAAATTACACATTGTAGACTATTGACTTCTATTCATCGACATTCTACTGCTCCTTAACAGATAAGTATGAATTCTTTGTTCGGACAAATTTGAAAATATATGAACTTCTTCGATATGTAAAGTCTCCATGGTGCCACAATAAAAAGACATTTTTAAAAAATTTGCATTGTAGCATTATAACAGTCGTTATTTTTTTGTCATACCATATGATGCAATATATTATTTTAATACAGTTTAATTAGTAAAATTAATGTTCTTACTTTCTTTTGATTTTTATTAAGTAAGAATTTTTATTTTAATCTTTAAATGATAGAAATTAACATACTCGAAAAACAAATTTTGATGTGTTTCATGCATCTTGTAAAGAGTATTTTTCAGAAGCAATTTTGCAACATTTTCCATGCCTTAAAAGCAAGCGGAAAGCAATGAATCCTTGAAAAAAAATTCTATTCTTGATCCTCAACAAAATGCATCCCTCAATGTGCAGTAAAACTGTATATAGTAAAATAGGACAGGCAAAATTCAAATTTGGCTTCCTCACTTTTGGTGCAGTCGCATGATTTCCAACAAGAAATGAGGACAATTTTAAAACAGATCTCGTAATTTTAACTATCTGATATGTCGAATGATTTCCAACAGGTAATGAGGACAATTTTAAGACATATCTCGTCATTTCTTACTATGATGAAGACTACACCTGCACCAGAATCCCTCCCTCCAAAATCTATGCGACTCCAACGTGAGAATTTTGGCCCAGGCAGACAGTTTTAATATGTACTAGATCCACATACAGGGTGGAATTGGGTTTCGAAACCACGATCCCAAAGCTGAGACTTAACCACACCCCACGGAAGCCCACTTTTTTTACCCTACATGGATGAAGGGGGATCGAAAGCTACCCTTAAGCTCAAAGCCAGCGATCTCAAGAGTAGGTCTCTTGATGGTTTAGAGTATCTTTGTGGGGTAATCCCGGTCATGGTAAAAATTTCACACTACAGTTATCATTACCGTGAATGACCTTAAGAACCACGACACGTGAAAAGGATAGATCAACGCCCGACTCTGTAGAAAAATAACAGTTAGGCTTATACAGAAGCATTATCCTGGCGGATGTCAGATTTTTTTTTCCAGGTGCAGAGGTATGTAGTGGCGTTCTGTATACAGAAGCCAGAGGAAAAGAGTACTTCCAACCGGCGACCAGAGCATCCGGCTGTCCCTTTCAGCATCGTAGTAAACAGCCCGCTTTTGTTTCAGACATGAACACCACCATCAGACAACGGAAAATTGAGATAATATCCTTTTTACTGATGAGTCGATATTCAGTGAATAAAGCGATTCCCGATGACTCTTCATCTAGAAATAGCTTGAGATCCATTATCACCCCTCCAACCAGGCCCAGATAGCAATTTTAGTTTGCAGCAAATTTGCAGCAGACTTCCACTGCAAATCTGCAAGCTTTCTGCAAATTTGTCACGATACGTGTGCATGTGTGAAACAAGATTGCAGCAAGTTAACGCAAGCCTCGAAGTCACCATAGGACGAACTTGCAGCAAGCTTGCATTGCAAATTATAGAAAAAGCAGAGTACGAACACAACCCAGGATAGAACTCGCGACGCAGGCGCTCTAACCATTCAGCCAGTTAAACTCTGAAAGGAGAAGATAGATTTCGCTAATACATCGTTCGATTCGATTCGCATACGATTTATTTAAACTATTTTCTTGATTTCGTTAATTTTTTGAGTTGCGAATATGATTTGAAGTCATAGAGAGAGCGATTTTCGCTAATAACTACTTTTTACTTTCTCGTATACGAAGTATACAAAGAGAAAGTATTGTAATCGTCAAAAAATTCGAAATCGCGATTTTGACGGATCTCCACGTTTTAGACCTTCCTGAGTCCGAAAAACACAATTTTGGAATTATGTCTGTGTGTGTGTCTGTCTGTAAACACGATAACTCGAAAACTATTAGAGCTACGGGGATGAAATTTGGTATGTGGTCTTTGAACATAATTTGTAGGTTTCTTTCAAATTTTGGACAAAATCCGTCAAAGGGAAGTCTGTCTGTCTGTATGTCCGCGGTCATGTGAACGCTATAATTCAAAAACTTGAATAGCTAGATGGATAAAATTTCGTACACAGTTTTATCGTCATGAATGTAGGTCCGTATAAAATTTTGGGCCAAATCCGTCAAAAGGTTGACCGTCTGTCGGTCTGTATAAGCGCATCTTCAACTAGTCCGATATCTCCACACGTATGCGTATTGGACGCAATCTTCTGTGCACGATATTTATTGACTCCTGCTTGACAGTTTTTTTCATCCGATTCTCCATGCGCATGCGTACTTGGTAGCAATCTGTACACGCGGAAGGATTGTCCTTGAGCCCAGAAAGAGTAGAAATCGGTATGCATTTAATCGGAACGCATCTCTTCGAGTTTGATTTTTTACCTAAATATTTTCTGATAGTCATTGGATCCTGGGTTACAATAGGTTCGAAACTTTTATCCACGCGGTCGGAGGGGAAACAGCACCTTTTTCGAGAAGTATGCGAGAAAGTTTAGGGGAGACCACTCCCGCTGGTTGTTAGTAGAATCAATTATGGAATTAGAGTTCAAAAGTAATTACTTTAAAATGGGACAAAATTTATAAGTTTATTTTTCAACAAACATTGACTGTTTTTTCGTTTTAATTTTGTTTATAAACGCTAAAATTTCAACATTCAGAAAAAGGCGATGTAGTTTTCTTTAAAGTGCGAATGCTATATTTAGTAAAAAGATGGAAAATATTTCAAACCTTTTTTTATAAAAAAATTAGGTTTTTACAAATTATCATTGATTTATTGAATTAATAAAAAGAAGGACAGTCTAGGAGATGCTATTAAAAATCGAATGTTTTTTTAAAACAGAGACAAAGATAATTATCTCTTTGTGATATCTTTGCATCACGCTTGTTTTGCAAATTTGCTTGCAATGCAAGCGAGGTGGCGCTATTTGTCACGGCGAAATTGTAGCAAATGGGTTTTGGAAGAGAGGGTGGCGCTAGTTGTCACTTTGAACTTGCCACAAGTTCGCTTCAAGTTTGACGCGTCAAATTTGCTATGACAAGGCAATACCAAGTCAAAATCAAACTTGCTGCAAACTTACGTGCTATCTGGGGGGCCGGCATTAAGATGACTATTCTGAATAGACCCACCCCCGTCTAAAGAGCCCTGCTCCTTAATGCAATCTATTTTCGGCTAAGTTAAGGGGTTAGACGACAGGATTTAAAAATTTAACTACAAAATTAGCTAGCTTTCACGGACACTCTTAAATTTTTATAATTCCTAATTTGATGTATATGAAATGAAATAAAAATTTAGTTTTCCCTGCAAAAAACACCGACTCTCTATCACTGTTGCAAAGAAAAATCCAGGGCAGTAGTTCTACCCCATAGCAAAGCATCTAAAATGCTACATATAGCCAAGAAACAGAAACTTCCAACGCTAAACCACATAGTTTAAGAGAAATTTCAACATTTTGAAGAAATGTTGAAACATTTTCTTCATGTCAATGTCTAAAGAGACTTTGCATACGTCTAGCACGCCGAAACATGCGTGCAGTGTCATTCATTCAGAGGTCCATTCAGAGGGATATTCATCTTATACATAAGTATCAAGAAGGGATTGTATTTCTAACAATGTAAGAAGTTTAATTGATTTATGTTAAGAAAAGAAGCAAAATTGATATAGAACTAGACAGGTGTAACTAGAGAATATAAGGCCCTTGCCAAATATTTAAGGTGAGGCCAATTTTTCATTCCTGGAGGGTAGGATAGTAACAGTGTCTTTGTGACACATCGGATCAAGGACCGCAAGACTGTGGGACCTTGTTTTTTTGCTAGTCCTGCCGCCCTATAATTGTGCCACTGTAACTGATTTATATACTACTAGCTGGTAAAGCCGGCGTTGCTCTGGATAAAAATATTTTCAAGTCTAAGTACTTATAACACTTTAAGCTTAATTACACAGTCGCAGAAACGTCTTTCTTCGATTTTCGTCGTCCACTCCAGTGTTATATTACATCTTCGGCCAGCAGCAAAACTCCTCTTAACTTTTTCTCTCCGTAGTTTGAGCCACCTGGTATGAATTTTTCCTTCCCCATCATTGATTGCTACGTAGACAACAGAAAATCTTTCATATGTTGGTTTTTATTGCCATTCTCCGGAGTCCAATTCTTTTCCTTTATGTGTTTCTGTGACTGATCAGTAAAACACCTACACATTCAATTAGGATCATTTAAAAATTTGTGAAGTTATATGAACATCGCATAGAGAGTGTAATTATCGTCATTGGATTGCTTTGCAAACATATATACTGAAATATATAAGCTAATATATCAAATATCTGTTGCCAAGTTTTAAAAAATCTTACTTTGAAGCAAGTTCGATAAAATATTTTAGCAATGCAATGAATACAAAAGTGAAAATTCTGCTTTGGAGTTAGTTACCCAAGAAAACAATTTATACTATCGTAACAAATGTAAAAGCGCATGAATAAAAGATTTGCTGAAATGATAAGATTGGTTTGAATTTTATTTACAACAATAAAAACATTGTTATATATCATGTTTTAAAACATTTTGAAAAATTAATTCAAATTGAACAAAATGTTGCTAATTGTTTTAACTTTACGATGATATTAACATGGTTTTTGTGCGATAATATACCTCCGAAGTTATTACGGAAAAACGTATAAATTTAGGGCAATTTTAAATTAGTTAAAATTATAATTAAAATTTTGGAAAGTCCTTTCTTAGTGAGCACTTACTGCGCAAGAGTCAACCGCCTGTCAAATTTCAGGTTTCTAGTCCCAGCGGTTTGGGAGATTCGGTGATGAGTCAGTGAGTCCCTTTCTCTTACCTATATATATGTGATATTTTAATTTAACTTTCCAAAATAATCTTAATGACACCTCATTTTAAATACTTCTACTTTCATCATAATTAACGGACTACAACTTTCTTTACAAGTCACGAGGTTCTAAAAGGGAAAATTCCCTCTTCTGAGTACTTAAGCGTTCTGCGCATTCATTTCTGCCCTTTTT
>BGPR01010957.1:0-50419 GCA_013235015.1 Araneus ventricosus | reverse complement strand
CATTTTCCATAAGCAGATGTTATAAGCTTGCTTATGATTTAAATATTATAAAAGTTCATTGAAGTTACCTTCAAATAATGTAAAATTAAAAGTCATCCGTATCTTTAGACAAAAAAATAATGATAATTCACAGTTCTAACATAGAATGAGTAAAGGAACTGCTTCGTTGGTATTTAAGTATTTTCACTAGAGAGTAGTAAAAATCAGAATGAGTGCTATTATATTGAATTCAAACTCTTTTTTTTCTACACCTTCTGTGGTCAAAATCGGTCCAAATTATTTTGACATTAACTAATCTTTGGAAACTGTATGTTATTAGTTACATCTCAAAATTTTCGAATAATATAATTTAATCTATGTAATAGCTTTTGAAAACTAATTAAGATCCATTTCTATAAAATATTTTGAAATACTTTTTATATTTGGAATAAGTTGAAGCAATAAAATGTAAAGAAAAGTAATAATAGGGCAGTTCAAAAAGTAAGGTAACGAGCCCTCAGAGAGCAAACCTTCATTCACAGATTCAAGGAGGTCAACGTAGTAAGGCACTGGTATATGTTGCTTCTCCTTAAGGCTATAACAGATGGGCAGAGTATCATCAGCGATTTCCGTGTATACTAGGGTAATGCCACTCACCCAAAGTTTCTCGTCAAGTGACCGGCCAGACAAGATGTCGGAAGTCATGGACTGTATTTAGTCGGCTTAACCCTCTGATTCCTAAGACCATTGGAATAGATAGACCTCAAAATACGGGAACGCCCGAGTTCCTCTTTCTAAGATAAGGGAAATTCACTCCCCCATCAAAAACCGCAATGGCAGCTGGTACGGTCCGAATTCTAAGAACTCTCCCTTTTTTCCCCTAACCCATCTGGGCGAGCCACTCTAAGGAAGAAAGCGCGTACTGAAGGTGTGAAATCAATCACACTTAACGAAAGGGGTGGAAATTTACAGTTATATTCGGACGGCCACAGTCTTTTGCTTGAAGAGATGTTTGGGACGTTCCAGTATTGATGGAAATTAAAAATGCACACGATAGTGACGGAAAACTGTCAGCAGCGAAAATTCAAACCAATCGGGTGTGACTTTGACGGTGACGTAGTTCGCCTTCCACGATGCCGAAATCCTTTCTCACAGGTTGTCTCAATGCGTCACTTGACGAGAAACATTACCCTAGTGTACACGGGAATCGCCGACGCTACGCTGGTCGTCTGATATAGCCTTTATACCCAGATAGCAATTTTAGTTTGCAGCAAAGTTGCAGCAATCTTGCTCTGCAAATCTGCAAGCTTGCAACAAATTTGACATGACAAGAGTGCAAGCTTGAAACGCACGTTAACGTCAGCTTTCAAGTCACCACACGTCAAATTTGTCAAAATACTATGGACTGATTAGGGAGTTGTGGATTCCAAAAATGAAATAGACAGTTCATCTATCTAAACCCAGATAGCAATTTTAGTTTGCAGCAAATTTGCAGCAGACTTGCACTGAAGTCACCATAGGACGAACTTGCAGCAAGCTTGCATTGCAAACTCATTGCAAACTATAGCAAAAACAGAGTACGAACACAACCTCGGATTAGAACTCGCGACCTACCGCTTCCGAACCTGACGCTCTAACCACTCGGTCAGCTAAACTCTGAGAGTAGAAGATAGATTTCGCTAATACATCGTTCGATTCGATTCGTATACGATTTATTTTAAACTGTTTTCTTGATTTCAATAATTTTTTAAATTTTGAGTTGAGAATATAATTTGAAGTCAAAGAGAGAACGATTTTCGATAATAATTATGTTTTGCTAGTAGAATAAATTATGAAATTAGAGTTCAAAAGTAATTACTTTTAAAATGGGACAAAATGTATAAGTTATTATTTTTCAACAAACATTGACTGTTTTTTTAGGTTTAATTTTGTTTATAAACGTTAAAATTTCAACATTAAGAAAAAGGCGATAAAGTTTATTTTAAAGTGCGATTTCTATATTTAGTAAAAAGATGGAAAATGTTTCAAATTTTTTTTATAAAGAAGTTAGTTTTTTCCCAAATTATCATTGATTTATTGAATTAATAAAAAGAAGGACAGTCTAGGAGATGCTATTAAATATCGGATGTTTTTTAAAACAGAGAAAGATCTTTCTCTGTTTTCGTGCTATCATCTTTGCAGCAAACTTGTTTTGCAATCGTGCTGTGAACTTGTCATGACAAATTCACAGCAAACTTGCATTGCAAGGAGGGGTGGCGCTAGTTGTCTATTTTCGCCGTGGCAAATTTATCGCAATCTTTTTTTGCAAGCGAGGGTGGCGATTCTGCCTGGTTAATTTGCAGCAGTTTCGCTACAGCATCGACGCATCAAATTTGCCATGACAAGATAATATCAAGTAAAAATCAAACTTGCTGCAAACGTACGTGCTATCTGGGCAGTCACTATGGTTGTCGAAGTATTTGTTCCATCTCTACACCAAAGAATCGACATCGGTATAGGAGAAGTCAGAGTCAGAGTCGTAGAGTCACACCAAGACGGCTTTCTAAAGTCGGGCATTAGTTCTGAAATGCCGACCACAGAGAAGGAGAATCAAAGGTCGTCCTCCGCAATTTGATCAGCGTCCCCACTCGCCAACAAAGAGAACTAGCTACTCGATACCCGCGCCGTTTCAAACGGAACACCAAGGTCGCCGCCATGTTTGTTGTGTTAGATGTCGATCTTCATAAGAACAGATAAGTTTAATACATGTTTCCTAATCCTTATGGTCCATAATATCAAAGTAGATATAAGTTAATCAAAAATTTGTAGCATTTAGTTTCACCTTTATAAATAAAATAACAAAGTTTAGTTGTTTTTCACGCTGACGTATTCTGGTTAATTCTTTTGTTGGCCATAGATGGCGTACTGTCTGTGTGAAGTGCAATATTAAAAAAAGTTGTCATTAGGGTCTATGGGAGTTGAGACCTCTTATTCTTCTTCTCTGTGATGCCGGCCTTCAAGATGCTTCTTCAACGTCCGAAGAGATGAAAATCACTTGATGTCCGGACTGTAGGTAGGGTGTTCCAATGACACTGGGGTAGGCCCTGAGATTTGCTAGTCTCGCAGGTCTGTTTTGCCGTTATCGGATTCCGTACACCAACACCACACAGTTTCCGCAACATTATTATGGCTTGATTTACACATTTCTACGCCCTAAGCCAAAACATATTCTGCGCCCCCTTCCCTCTCAAAAAAGTTAATATATAATTTTCAATTTAGTATACAATAGTTTATTTTTGAAACATTCAAGCACTCAATACAATCTTTGCAATTTTTGAACCACATTGAATTTTGAATTCAAAATTACACTACTAATGAAATAACGCAACATTAACACCTGAAAAAATACTCCATTTCTTGAAATCATCTGAAATACCGAATAGAACTTCTTCGTTCGCTCTTTTATCCGTGAATAGGTTTGAAGGGTCATTGAAGTATATGTATCCTTCTAGATCTCCTTCAACACAGATAAGTTCAAAGGCAAGAGACGATAAGATCTACAGAAGACAAAAAAATGTATCGCTCATATCGATTTAATTAACGAATGCAAAGAAATGTTTTTTAATGAAACGAATTTAATGCAACGAATGTAAATTTTAAAAACATCATTATATGGGTTTTCCAAAATAACACTGAAAAATGTGTAAATATATTTTTTTGTTATTTCTTTTGCACATGCGCCCCCTGACGGTTACGCCCTAGGCCAGGGGTTCCCAACCTTTTTTCCCTCGCCTACTCCTTGTTTAGTCTTTTTATTTTCGCGTACCTCCTACTGTCATAACCTCCCCTCTAACCATCCGTCTACACAAAGAAGTTTTTGTCAATAATGTTAAGGGCTTAGGTAAGCTTAAGAGTCAAATGACTGGAATTTATGACATTTGCTGGACATATTTTTGATTTTACATTTTTATTCCATTTTTACCATAGTATTAGTTCAACCTCATAACAGATGAAATCAGTATTGCAATAATTTCGCATTAACTTATAAGGATAGCTAAAATTTACAGTTCCTTTTGCTTTCTTTTTTACTTATTTTGAGGGTAGGTTTAGGACTTGCATAACTTTCACTTTTACATTTTACACGAACTAGGGGAAACAAAATTCGGTAACATTTTTAATCCCTTATGTTTTCTTGTGTCCGCCATTACCGACTTTGAGTCCGCGTGCCCCTATAAGTACGCGTACCACAGGTTGGGAACCTCTGCCCTTGACCATTGCCTAGGTTGGCCTTATGGGAAATCTGGCCATGAACATTACACTCGATCCCTACACTTCCACCAATTGTTGACGAGTTTCAGCTGCGGACGTTTCTTTAGACTTAGGGATGGGCAAACTTTTTCGGGCGCGGGCAAAAAATCGAAAAAAAAAAAGTTTTTGTGGGCCAAGATAAATGTTTCTAAAATTTTAAAAACAATATACAAGTATTACAATTTAAATATGTTAAAGAGATGAATGAAATTGCGATCTCATTTTTAAAAGTTCCTTATTTTGAGGTTCGAAGTGAGATGTACTGATTCTAAGGAACGAGGCTAAATGCTCATCTCTCAGTCTACTTCTGAAATAATTCTTTCTAAAGTTCATAGTTGAAAGTACTTCTTCACATATATAAGATGGAGCAAACATAGCACTGATTTTCTGGGCGTGAGATTTTAAATTTGGGAAACTTACTTTCGATAATGATTTGTAAAACTCTAACTTTGGCATATTTAGAAACGACTGCTTGAGATGATTGTTAGATTGCAACTCAATTAATTCAAGCTGCAAATCTGACCTCACTGCTTCACAATTTATGTTGAAAGGCATGGTAAAAATATCCAATTCTGAAATCTTGAAATCTGCGTTCGAACTCAAAATGCAGTTTTTTCAAACCATCTTCATAATTCTTAAGCTTCTCTTCATTTACTGAGGGTATTGAATTTAACCTTGAGAAATGAGACAAGTCGTTCTTAGCTAGCTGCCCAGCAAACAGATTAAGTTTTAGTTTAAAAGCTTTGAGATGGGCCCAGATATAGTCGATAAATTGATTTTTCCCTTGCATCTTGACATTCAAGTTGTTCATATGACAAAGAAGATCTGTGAAAAATGCAAAGTCCGAAAGCCATTCTGTATCTTCTAACATTTCGCACTCCGCAGAACACTGTTTCTCATGGAAGAACGACACAATGTCGTCTTTCAGCTGCCAAACTCGCTCGAAAACACATCCTGCACTAAGCCACCTTACTTTCGTGTAATACAGTACATCAGAGTATTCAGATTGCACAGACTGAAGAAAATCTCGAAATTGCCTGTGAGTAAGCCCACGAGATCGAATAGTATTTACAAGCTTCACGACTGCATCAAGCACGGGTTTCATATTCAATGCAGATTTACACAAAGCATCTTGATGTATAACACAATGTAGAAAAACAACATTGTTCCAGGGATAGTTTTGATTAAAGAGTCCAAGAAATCCAGATTTTTTTTATAGGCACTTTCAAAGTTAAAAGCCCTTCCTGAAATTCACGAAAAATATCACATCCCTTTGTAGTTCCCTTTAAAGAACGCATGCACGCCAGTTCCTCGGTAATTTCAAAGTTCTCATCAACACCTCTTATAAATAATACTAATTGAGCAGTATCATTTATATCCGTGCTTTCATCCATAGCTATGGAGCAAAATTTAAACTGGTCAATCTTTGACTCTAATTGTGATGTCAAATTTTTATCGATGGCTTCGATTCTAGAAGTCACCGTTTTTCGAGATAAGTTTACAGTCTGAAAATTATTTTTCTTGTCTGGGCATAAAACATTACAAACTTGGAGCATGCATTGTTTAACGAACTCCCCATCACTGAGAGCTTTATTATGTTTAGCAATATTGTATGCTACAATGTAACTTGCATGTGTAGCTGCTTCTTGGGTAGTGTTTCCCTTCTTGAAAAAATTTTGTCGGCTTGATGATTTTTTAGAAAGACTTTCTACGTTTTGTTTTCTTTCATATTCGGACATTGCTTCGTAATTGGAATTCTTACGCTTAGATGTGAAATGACGGGAAATGTTATATTCTTTGAAGACTGCTACAGCTTCATTGCAGATGAGACACACTGGTTTATCTTTAACAACTGTAAAAAAATATTTCCGGGTCCATTCATCATTAAAAGTACGGCACTCTGAATCAACTTTACGTTTTTAGTAGCCATTTTGGGGTTGAAATATTTTACGAATAACCCAAACAAGCCCTAGCTACGCTATACTTTTAATACTTTCACCACTATTCACAATGATGCGATATGTCCGCAATCTTTCCATACGCAATCAATAATATTAAAACTCGCGCCAAAAGAAAAAGCCGCTGGCTGGAGCTTAAAATGCGCAGTCTGCCACATGTGAGGTCTAATTCACCTATATTGGATTCCCATATGTCTGCTCCCCGAGAAAGAGATAACGCTTGTTGGCGCCAGTCTACAGCTATAACTAACAAAGAACTTCCGCGCTTTTAACACTTTACCGATTGAAAGCTGTCTGTTTATTGATAGCTTTTATAGAATATGCACTGCGAGTAATGTACAGAAACACGTCGTTGCGATGTGGTTGAATGCGAAGAACAGAATGATTTTCAACAGAAATGAAACCGGAAATACCATCAATAAATCAAATAAAAAAGAACATTACAACCAGAGGGCGCGAGCGAAAAGACGCACTGGCGCCAACACTGTCTGTGCTTGCTATTTCCGTCGATTTATGTTTTGTAGAACAAAAATAGAGAAAGTAAAAAGATAATCAGTCCTTTGAAAAAAAGGAAGAAAAAAAAATAATATTTAAACAAAGTAGAAAAGGAGATGGATATATAATATATAAATCATATTTTCTTTTAATTTCCGTTGGACTGGCAAATTAAAATTCTATCCGCGGGCCGGATAAAACCTTCCGGCGGGCCGTACTTTGCCCATATCTGACTTTAGACGTAAAAACTTTATCACTCATCTTATTTCAATAGCTCACCACGTTTCCGTCTACGCCTCACTCTTCTAACTGCGACTTCGGCGTGGTACCGTCGGCATTCGAATGCTGTGATCGTCTCAACTCTCCAGAAAGGGAATTCAATTCGCACGGGAATTTGTACACCCGTCAGAGTTCTTGTTACCTTACTTTTTGAAACACCCTCGTATTAAGGTATGGAAATCAAAATATGAAAAGATAACTTCTGTTCATAAAAAAATTAAAATGTCACTTTAAATATTAGGTTAACTCATTGAAATAAAAACACAAAAAGTATTTTGAAAGCAGTTATATTTTGGGGAGGTATGTTTAAAGATTCGCTAAAAATCATTGGAAAAAGAAGCGGTGATTAAAATTGCTATTGCAATCTGAGATCCAAAAACTAAAAGGCCGCAAACCACTGTGTTTAACAATCAGTGGCGGCGAGGGATCGTTCGCCCCTCTACTTTTTCCTAGAAAAATTAAATTTTTATTTCTTCTTATCTGTCTAAAACTAGGAAACATAAAATAGCAATAGTGTCCAGGAAAGCTAGCTAATTTTGTAACTAAATTTCTAAATTTCGTTGTCGACCCCTATACTCCCGGATACTTCTACCATGTCAGTAAATTTTTGTCCCCTCACTTTTTCCACCCAATCGCCGTCACTGTTAACAATCATGTATTTCCAGATTTTGTAACTAAATTTTTAAATTTTGTTGTCTACCCCCTATACTCCCGGATACTTTTACATGTCAGTAAATTTTTGCCGCCTCACTTTTTCCACCCAATCGCCGTCACTGTTAACAATCATGTAGTTCCAGAGATCCATCCTTCATAAATCAGTAAAATTCAATAACCGTATGCACGTGGATACAGTCAATTGAGGTAAAGGAAAGTAAAAACGCTTTTTTTTTTATTCTTTCCTAAAGCTTCGAGTTCTCCTAATTTCGAAATTAAAGACCATTTTCTATGCCCATCAAAAAGCGCTCAAACCTTGACGATAAAAACAACTGCAGCACTGTCAGTTTTATATTTTCACTTCGTCCATGAGCGGAATATATCATATAAAAGCCACGGAACAGGCTATAATCATCATTCAGTAAAGCAAAATTAAGTAGATAACTTTACATCAAAAGCCACAGGTGTTTTCTTAAAGGAACTTCTACTGTTCTTGCGTGACTGTCAGTTATTTGAAAATTTTCTGATGAATCGAAAAATGAGGTCACAGTGGCGAAAACGAAATGACAGGGCTGGAGGAAAAAACTTCCTCTCTATTCCAGCACCAAGGACAACACCATTCTGAAAAAATAAAGGAAGGAATCTTTTTTAATAAAAGCGTAAGCAAACATAATTGAATGAAGAAAAACACAACATGTAAACTTTTTAATGGAAAAATTAGAATTGGGCATGAGTAAACAGGAAATGTTACAGAGACCATTCGTAAAAACAAGTGTTTCGCGAGTTTTCGTTTGTTATGAAATATTAATGATGTTTCTGAATTCCTTTAGCGCTGTTTATCACGTGTTCTGTTAGGGTTTCAAACTTAAGATGACGGATGTATTGCAGTTTCAATTATACAGTTTGGTGGATCGAAACGTATTGGAAATTCTTTTTTTTTTGGGGGGGGGGGGAATTACTTTTGTTGTGGGGTGGGAAAGTTGTGTCATAAGTATATTAGTTTATGTAATTTTTTTTATTTAAATCCATCTATATCTTCCAGTGCCCCAAGCGCCCCATAAATATATAAAAATTGGAAGTTTTATAAAAATTTGCAATTTATTTTTCGAAATTACTTTGGCGCGGGTTGGGAAAGTTGTGTCTTAGGTATAATAGTTTAAATATATTTTTTTATTGAAGTCCATTCATATCTTCCAGTGCCCCGAAAATAGTTAAAAATGATATATTTTTGGAAATTAAAATAAAATTCAAAATTCCCTTTAGCGCGGGTAAGAAACTTTTGTTTTGGGTATATTAGTTTACGTTTTTATTATTATTATTCAAATTCATTCATATCTTCTGGTGGCCCAAGCGCCCCAAAAATAGTTAAATTGACATACAATACAGCCAATCTTAAGCTAACTTCGAACTTGAATCGAAAAATATTTACACTTTTAGAAAAGCATTTTTATAAAATTAGATGTATTTAAATAGGGGGAAATTGCTTCTCTTTTCTTGACATTTTAGTATATTTCTATATAAGGATGTTACTTATAAAGTACAGTCAAAAAATAAGTTTGCTTGTAAAATTTGAAACCAAACGTTTTCGATTAATATCAAAAAATCCTGTAAAATTTTCTTAAGTTATCATTTTCACTGGTGGCACATTTGGAAGAGTGATTAAGACTCTGTAAAGATATAAAGCCTAAATAAATGTGAACTGTATTACTTATCAGCAGTTTTAAGTACAATTAGCAATTTTATGGTTTAGTTTAGCTATATTAACGTCCCGTTTTGAAGCAACACGAGGGTTATTTTGGGACGGACCTCGTAATTTTGAACCACGGTCAGAAGACAAGGACGTCACCTGAGCTGGCACCCCACTCTCCAAACTTCCACGCCACACAAACTGGAGGACGTTTGGCCACTACGTATGATTTAGCGTGCAACATGCCCACATACACGACTGATCTTCAATGGAATCGGGTTTCGAACCTAAAGCTCAGACCTTAACACTAGACCGCCGCGGCCTCAGCAATTTTATGGAACTACATAAATGAGAACTCTAAATTTAGTTTAAAATAAATAAAAAAGAAAAGGGTTGTTAGGTTATGTAAATAATTATGTTAAGTGGCAACAGCCTATTTATAAGATCTTAGATTATAAGGATTGACAACAGTATGTTATGGAAACTTGTTAACATCTGATTATAAATGTTTAGATTATAATTCTATTCTATTTATTTATATTAATAACATCTCACAAAATCGATGAGAAGTCTATTTAAACAGGTGGTTTGTTATACTAGTTCTCTTTTGGTTTCGCAACATTTAAGGTATCCGACTGATTTAAAATCGTCGTTTTTGATGAAATTATCAAAAAGAATTTTATCACTTAATTTTGTAGCCTGTTTAATAAGCTTTCTAAAACTGTCTCACTTTTTACTCTACGTGAATTACAAATGGAGTTACAACTGTTTTATTACCGAACTGTAAGCATTATTTTATGTTGCATAAAAACTTTAAATGTGTTTTCTGAGAGATGATATTTTTGAGGAAAACTGTCGACCGTAACAATGATTTCTCAAAAAGTTATTCAAGTATTGATATGAAATTTTCTGAGATTGTTTTCTGTAATATGCTTGATGTTTTCCTCTAAAAACTAAGATCAATTTTAAAATCAAGCATTATTTTTAAGTGTTTAAGTCTAAACGAAAAGCATTTTTTATGAAAAATTACCAGTTTAGTAACTATGTTCAGCTATATCTCAAAACTATTTCGAAGTACAAGAAATATTTTAGAGCATAACACAGATAACTGTCATAAAAATGTACTCCTACAAGGATTTATGTACATTTAGAATATGATTTTGTCTATGGCTGTTAGTGTAAGGTAAATATTTCAGTAATTTTTCTTCAAATTTCTCAGTTTTTTAAAAAAAATATTATTTTGAAAGCCTAATTTTACAATATTTTCATAGTTTTAAAACATATGCAGTTGAAAAATAACATTAAAATATATATATAAGTTATTTTTCAAAAAAATGTCTCCGAGCACAGTCGGATACCTTAAGTTTTCGATCAATAACTTAAAAAAAACTTAATTTTTATCCAAAGAAAACAATTCAATTATCGTATTAAAATAAACCGGTGAGGATAGGTTCTCCCCTATCCACTTTCATGTATATTGAGACAATATATACGAAATATACACAAACGAAAAATTATCCGTTTCTGAAAAAGAGAAATTGATTCAACATTCAACCAATTATCCTTTTATGATTTGATTTTAAAAAATATGATTGACTTCTGGGTAATGGTGAAATAAGAGTACCAAGAAGTCAATGTTAAAGCAATAAAATATTTAATACCTTTCACAAACACAAAACTTGTGAGCTTTTATATTATGCTTAAACAGGGTGATTAAGAAAAACGTGGCCAAATTTGAAGGGTAGGTCAGGCATACAATAAGCATCCAAAATCACATAGGAACATCAGTGCGCAAACGCCATCTGGAGGGAGCAGGTGGTATATAATACAGCGCTGGCCACAATTATGGACACTTTTCGAAATTTACACATTTTTTTCGAATATTTCCACGAACTTCGACCGTATAAAGAAGATGAGGTTTTAACTCACAATTTAAATTGAAGATTCGGTCTCGAAGTTAGTTGTGGGACTGACCTGAAATTTATGAAGTCGAAAACGGATTTTGACTCACTCCGCCTCACAAAATGCTGATAATGGTTTGCAATTTTCATGAATTCTTTTGTGTGATGTTCGCAATATTTACATGCATTTTCGTATAAATAGCACAAATATTCAGGAAGATATAAAGATTTCTTTAAAAAATCCCAATTTTTTCCGCATGTCTTTTGCTTATAACTTGCAGAGTTTTAAACCAATGGCATGAAACTTACAGAGTACGTGACAATATGTCAGAGAAGTATTGAAGTAAATACCTTGAATATTAGAGAAAATATGAGCATTTGTAGTAAAAATAATATTTTACTGAGCATGTGCGAAACGTAGCGTAATTTTTCTTTCATAAATTCAAAGGCGGATATATAGGGCAACTTGTATAAAAATTTCAATTAAATACCTTATATCTAGTCAAAAACCGGCCGTTTTGGCCAGCGCTGTATTATTTTAAATGCCATCAGCTACCTACAGATGGCGTTTGCGAACCCATGTTCCTATAAGATTTTGGATGCTTATCTGTGCGTGACCTACCTTTAAACTTTGGTCACGTTTTATTGAATCGCCCTGTATTAATACCAAATACTGCAATAAGCTTGACGCAGTCACAGACACGACTCTTCATTTAATATTTCTCTTCATTTGAACCTGATTTTGCAAAACTTGGCTCCATGAAACAGGATCAAAGATTTCGTTTAAATTGTCTTCCAATTCAACAGCTGGTTATCTACAGGGGCCACCCTCCAATCCCAGGAAAACTGGCCATTCAGAGAGGTGGTCGTTCTAAAAAGTTTCCTTGTTTGGAAGCACAAAATACATTTACCTAATGGCTCGACTTGAGAACATGGTGCGGTCCGCCAAGTTGAATTTTTTTACCCTCGCCAAATATGGTGACCTTCTTCATTTTGTTGGCAACCCTAAAACTTTGCCAAAATTTCTAATTTGTGGAAGAATTTTAGAAAATTCATGCTAAATTTCATTCAATTTTATGTACTATTTGCAATTTTATGTACTATTTCCAATTTTATGTACTATTTACATTTTTTGCCATGGCTGTCATTAGAATCGCCGCCATCTTGAATCCATCCAAGATGGCGGATATTTGGCGACTTTTTGGATGGTTGGCGTAATTTCCCAGTTTGGCGAGAAACCGCTCCATGTTCTTGAGTCTTACCATTTAAATAAGCCCTAATTCGTTATTTCTGATAAAGCTAATTTTAAGAATCATCTGAAGTAGGAGTACCGTGGGCCACCAGCTGAATGCCAGTAGATGTCGCTGTCATCGCCTTTAGCATCAAGCTGCGTAGAAAGACGGAACGTGATATCGAGAAACGACGTTGAACGTGCCATGTAGTGTAACGAAGATGTGCGAGGCTAACGACGCGCCATCTCAATCATACGACGAACCAGAACTAATTAAATTGTATATATCTTCTTCTGTAAATATCGCTTCTTAAATAATGTAATCCTTATCCTGCGTAATATAGCACTTTAGATAGATGAACTGTCTATTTCATTTTTGGAATCCACAACTGCCTAATTAGTCCATGTACTTTGAAAATTTCCAATTTTTTTTTTTTTGTAAAAAAGATACAGTGTGCGTTTACTTGGATATATCAGCTTTTTTGGTGTAACTTTTTCTTAATTGGAAAAATAAATCCTTAATAGTTTCGTCGGTAGTTGTTGAGGAATAGGCAATAATATCATCTCCAAAGTTTCATTTACTGATGATCGCAACCCGTATCAGCAGCTTCTTTGTCTTTTTTTTTTTATCAGAATCACGGCCTGAAAGGCACAAATAAACTCTTGAATGCTCAACCCCCGGTAGAGCCTGAACACATTTCTCTTCAAATTTGGAAAAGATTGACTATTTATCGTTTCAATATTCCGAGACTAGCACTTTTGGACGATTTTACTCCGGAAAGGGGTGACATGCAAAGAGTAAGATGAGTGCATTTCCGGAATTCTTTGTCAGATCACACTAAGTAAAATGTAGACATCTCCCTCTCAATTTTTCCCTTCACTCCTATTTTGGTTAAATGCACACCGCCTGGCGCATGCGCAAAAGCGTAGAGGGTTTCGGAATTCGAGAACATACAATAATTTCAATCTGATTTCCGCGGTTGATTTTGAGTGTATGATTTTTTTGTTTGTTCTTTCTTTTCTCACTTTTCTCTTAATAGAAGTTCAAGGTCAAACAGACGAACGGAATATACATCATTGAAGTTGAATGGGCGACCAACTTGGCAGCTCAGCGGGGGGAGTGACCGTTCCTAGAGGTTGTTTTAATATTATGTCTAGTAGTGGCGAATCCAGGATTTTCGTCCGAGGAGGGCTGTGCTGGGGTCGTGAAAATTTTGTATTGTCGTGACCTTATGGCGTATGTAGTCAGAACACCAACTTTACTCACCGACAATAAGAATCGCGAAGGGCACTACAATAAAAACACAATGAAATAACTAACCAAAAAAATGTTTTCGACAGCGTTAATGCTACAAATAGGAGTGAAAAGACTACAAAAGCAAGAAAATTTTCGTCTCTGTCAAGCCAGAAAGCAATGTTGCCGCGTTTTATTTATTATCTTATAATAAATAAAACTTAATATCTTTTATTTTAAAAAAAGATATTAAGAACAAACAGATGTAATGATTTGAAAAAATCATGAATTTTGGTTTAGCTCTGACGAAGGCTGCAGCCCTATGGCATCCTCCCTGGATTTGCCGTTGATGTCTTCGGGCCAAAAATTCCGTATGAAGCAAAAGTGACCATTAAGAGAGTTGACCGCTAAGCATGTATAGCCGCTTAGAGAAGTTTTTCTGTATATAAAGAAAAGATATTTATCTAAAATTCTGAAGATTTCAAGTGACTCAGATTATAATCTGATAATTATGTGCAAAATTTTTCCTGAACATCGAACTAAGGAGTAAAGTATAATTTTTAGGTGAATTATTAGGCAATGTGATCAAAATCGCATATTCACGAGTGTTTCCTCATGATGGAAAATTACATATGGATGTCCTTCTAAATCTATTCATATGGTTTAAGACAACAAAACGATAAGAAACAATGAAACGATTAAGAAATACAGAGAACAATGCATGCAATGTTTGGAGAGTTTGAATGTGGAATAATTTTAATGGCATTTTCCTCTTTCTTGAAACCTGTGAGGATCAGCTGAAATACGTAAGAAACCAAACTGGAAATTCATCGCATTGTTTTGGGTTATAATGCTCTCAGTGCCCTAATGAATACAAAACTAATGTTTATTTGATTACTATCAGAGGGAAGTAGCTTCTCTGTAATATCGTGATCTCCAATGTGGTGGATTTTTTCCTTAGTTGAATTCCACATCGTTTCCACAGACATACATAGGAGAAACTGAGAAGAAATTTTTCAGCAGCTAATTTTTAAAATTAAATCTAGTTAATATTTTGAATATGAACTATTTATTTATGATTTAATTTGAATTTAAGACTAATCCTGAAAATTTAATTTAAATTTGTGGTAAAACTGGAACATTTAATTTAAATTTGAAATAAATCCAGGCCAAATTTGAGCCAACCAATGACATCGGGCCACTGATATGAATATATATATATATATTTTTAAAAATATATATTTCGATTGATATGAAAGGAAAAGAAGCCCCCAAAGTTTTTTTCTTAACTACATTGAGCGGAAGTTTTATACTTTGATTGTTTGTTTAATACATTTTCTGCTTTTGTTATAAACTCTTGATACTGTAATATTCGTAACGAATAAAAAAATATATATTTGTAGAATTATTAAAATATTGAAAGAAAGTAAATTAATTAGATAAAATAAATCGTTTGGTCATAAAAGAAATTAATTTAAAAATATCGTTTGGCTGCAAAAGAAATTAATTAAAAATATCTTTTGGCATAATTCTTTTCTAAAGGTTATAAAAAAAGTGCGGCAACGATATATTTTTATTTTTCTAACGTTGCCTAGCAACGAAAAAGAATAATGATGATTGAAGATGGAATTCGATGTAAGTCAGTGATGTAACGTTTGTGATGTAAGTGTATGTGTTTGTTTTACATGCTTGTGCTGTGGAAGACGTCCAATAAATATATTATTTTTGATAAAGAATAAAGTTCCACGATTATTCATGCTATGCTGAAATACATCACAATACCATTAGGGTCCCGTTTTTTTTCCCTCTTTAACTTTTAGTTGTTTTTAATGAACGGTTTGTTTTCGTTTTCTGAATGTTCGAAAAGTCCACTACTATTTTTAGCCTCACCATGCCAGAGCCGAATTAAGACTTTCATGGGCCCCTTAGACAATGTTATTTTCGGGGGCTCCCTTTTCGCTCTCCAATTTCCAAGACTATATTTTTTGTTGATTTTAATTTAATCTCTATACATGCAAGCTTTTAAATAACACATATAACGACAAACTGAAATAACAAAACATTTAAACTGTGGATCGCCAGCAAGAGAGTTGGGTTTTGTATTTAAATTTAAAAGTAATTTTAAACAAAGGTTTAACATTTCAAGAGCTGTTCTCTTGTGAATCAGTCAGCCAAGTATGAAAACAATGAGCCGCATTGATCTGTAAGCAAACTTGAAAACATGAAAAAAATTCGAGGTAATGTTCTGAAATTTAAACAATACTTAATTTTTAATTTGAATATGTTTGAGTACATGGGCATTTACATAGGCCTTTTATATTAAATCTAAGCACAAAATTAGTTTACCCTGGAAGTACCATAAAATAAAATTCTCGATGCCTCGGGGCCCCAAAATTTGTGGGGCCCAAAGCAGTTGCCTACTAAGGGACGGCGCCGGGGGGGGGGGGGGGGGGGGGGAATTGCCCCCCCCATGGGTGATTTGCGATTTCGGGAGATGTTGAGAGCAGGATATCAAGGAATCTAATAATTTTAATCCCATCTTTAAGTTATTATATAATAAACGGTCGAGATAAGTGATTTGTGTCCAAATTTGAGGACTGATTAACGGTTAGGTCAATAGAATGACAGTCATCCTTTTAAATTGTCGTCCATTCGGCCAGGAGTTCGCACCACATTTCATAGAATAACCGACCAGGCGATAAATGAATCAGATGTCGCATTTTGCTGACTGTTTTCAGTCGGTCGGCTAATAGATCAATAAGACGGATGCAAATTTGTATGTTTTGTTTTTTCTATCGACTGTTTCGATCACTTTTCGGCGGAATTATTAGGTGAAACTAAAGTATCTGTATTGCACAAGAGTGTGGCTATACATCGTGATCATTCCTCTCAACGGCCATTTTTGTTCGGCGTGGAATTTTCAGGCACATAGACATAATGTTAAAATAAAATCTATTAGCGGCCACTCAATCTCCTCTGAGCAGTCGGGTTAGTCACGGGTTCAACTTCAATGAAATACTTTCCTTTCGTCTCTCCGACCGTGCACATTTTATAAAAAAAAATGGAGGAAAGAAAGAACAAAAAATTCATACACCCAAAAACAACACCGGAAATCAGATAGGAATTAATCATTCCTTTCCCAATGTGAAGGGAAAAATGAATTTCGGACTCTACGGGGTTTGGGCACTAAAGAGTTCATTTGTGCTTTTCAGGTGCTGATTAGAACTCTGACAAAAAATTTGTTAATATGGTCGCCTATCAGTGAATGAAACTTTCAGCTCAACGACTTCAGAAAAAATAAACGACGTTATTGCCTTTCCTCAACAACTACCAACGAAACAATTATAGATATATTTTTACAATTAAAAAAAATGAAAAGTGACCCCCGAAAGAGCTGAAAGACGCAAGCGCACACAAATTTATCTTTTTCCTAAAAACGAAAAAAAAAAAAAAATGGAAAGAAAGAAATATATATAGAGAGAAATGTTTGGATAAAGTACTTTTTTCATTGGATAATTTTTAAAATCAGATTTATTAGAAATGACGAAGGTCTTATTTAAATATTTTATAGTCCCACCCAACCCCCAAACATAACCTTTTAGAGCGCCCAATTTTCCTTGGAACGGTGGGTGACCACTGTAGAGAGGTTTCGGTGTATTACATACTAGCCGTCCTCTTCGACTAGCTTGTTCGTCGGGAATATAAATTCAATTGAATCTTTTGTGCACAATTTGATTTTCATAGTACCCTTAAAAAAGCAATTTTAAACCTCAAATTGTTATAGACACTTAACCCGTGTTCTTTTAGTAGCTTTGCATCTGTTCTGTTCATTGTCTACATGAACGTCCCTATTATAATGGAGTCAAACTGCATGCCAGTGATGATTGTTTTTAGCTGAGCGCACGAACTCAGCGGTTCACAATCTCCGAAACATGATAGATGGCATCTATACCTGACTGAAAATTGAGTTTAACCTAATTAAATTAAAATTAGTAACCGCATGTGTCATCTAACATCTAATTGCATGTCGTCGGCACTTTTCTTATTCCTTATATAAAACACGCATTTGATTTCAGTATAAAAATGGCGCGACACATTTTATGTCTTACAGCATGCTAGCTGGATTAAAACATACTGATAGAAAGAATTAAAACGCAAAAACCAAAATCTTTGAGCTTACTAAATCTGAAGACTTAGAGGACTTCGTTTACAGACTTCACAGAAAAATTGATGAAACAAAAAAGAAAGAAAATCCATTAGGACATTACCTTAGCTTTCAATAATGGAAGTGAAACACGGAATTAAATATTATTTGTATAAACACTGACAAAGATTTGAATCAGATTGCAAGAATTAAAAGTATTGTTTTAAGTTATGCCTAAAATATTTTTAAAAATTTATTAAAATTAGAGAAAAAATACGGCAGTTTCTAAATTTTCAGATGGTGGCTAAGTACTGATCAAAAATACTATTTTAAACTTGCACAATAAACATGTATCATTCTCATTTGTTAGCTGTGCTTGCAAAGTGAGATAAATTTGTAAAATCGGTCCAATTGTTGAGACTGGAAACACAGTCAAGGTTTCCCCTCCTATAGAATGTATAATGAAGTAGTGTTTTTGCGATTTTTCTCAAAAACGAAGAGTTGAGATGGAGAAGAGACCATTGACAATGTATCTAGGGTCGTGATCTTTCATATAAAATAAAAATTGCCGAAATCGATCCAGTGATTGGGGGCATTCTCTCAAGAGTTTTCCCCCATTGAGAATGTGTAGTGAAGAAGTATTTTTCCGAGATCTCTCGAAAATGGAGGGTGATGACAGATATGGGATATATGATATAGTATAAGGGAGGGTGATGATCGGCAATCTTTGATGACATTTCTAGGGGTCATAAGCTTTGATATCAAATAAGAATTGTCAAAATCGGTCCATTGGTTAGGGATGGGGATTGGTCCTTTGGTTTTTCAAATTATCTTAAATACATAGACTAGCCGCATTCAGCGACCGACTGTTCGCCCTCAATATTAATAGCTAGTAGCTTGCAACTTGGTGAAATAAAGTGGCGTATTGGCGGTTGCAGAGGCTGAAGACTCTGCCAAAGTTTTATTTTGTAATATATTTCGAAAATGGAAGGTGGTGGGTGGCAGGAGACTTGATGACATATCTAAACGTCATAAGTTTCAGTATGAAATAAAAATTATCGACAACGGTCCAGTGGTTAGTACTGGGGGACTGGTCCACTGGTTTTGCCAATTACTTTAAACTAGCCGCTTTCGGCGACCAGATTGATCGTCGGAAATATGATTTCAATTGAATCATGGATCATTTTACATTCATGGTTCTCTTAACAACGTAACTTTAAACTTCAGGTTGTGGTAGATATTTAACCTATGTTCTATTAAGACCTCTTCTGCTCATTGCATACATAAATGTTTCTAATGGAGTCAAATAACTGACCATCCCATATAACCTCTAATTCCATCTTCACTTTCTTATTCCTCTTGTAAAATCTGCATTTGATTTCAACATTAAAATGACGCACCACATTTTATGGCCAGCGGCATGATAGCTGGATTAAAACGTGCCAAAAAAGAATGAAAAGATAGCAACCACAATCATTCAGGTTAATGGATATATTTCTTAATATACGTAATATCTCAGAGAGCCTGGTTTACAGATTCCAGAAAAATTTTCATGAATTAAAATATGAAAGCAAAATGTATTAGGATATTACCTCATCTTTCAACAATGAAAGAGAAACACACAACTAAATATTTGTTTAAACAATGAAAAAGGTTTGAAATGCGTTGCAACAATGAAAAGTATTGTTGCAAATTATACCAAAAACATTTTTAAAAATTTATTAACATTAGAAGGAAAACTTGTAAGGCAACTGAATTGATATCATTGAAAAGGTATTTGTTTGAAAAGATGGCGTAAAAATGATTTTTGTGCTGTAATATTTTCGGAGGTTATTAATGGAAAACGCCAAAATTTAGTTTCATTTTTAATTAAATAAAATTCTAGATAAAATTTCAAAAAAGGGCTGCACATTCCCACCCTCCAAAGTAGGTTTGTGCCAAATTTCGTAGTTCTAGGTCCAACGGTCAACCCTTTAGAAAACCAATACACACATAGACACACACATTCTCCTTTATTATTATTAGAGAATGAAGATATGCAATTATAGGTTTAAAATTTAATAATAATTATTTTCACTTGTTTTGGCTATTATTTTATTTTGTTATGAGATTTAGATATTAATCTGCAAATTTTTTCCAATATCAGTGCGGTACATTTCATTTCCTAATAGATTTTTGTTCATAATTCTTCATTTTATATTATTGCTTGTCATTCAGTCGAACAATTCTTACTGCGCTGACATTATACAAATAGCTAATTCTTCCAAGTAATTAATTATTATAAACAAATTCGCTAATTAATACTTAATTACCTTTAATTAAATATAAAATTAATTATTATCTGTTATTTTGAAGTTAACTAAATTAGAAAAACTGTGCTTGCCCCCCCCCGTCGGAGATGTCTTGAACCCCATCGGAAAATTTCTGGCGCCGCCTCTGTGCCTACTTTCCCTATTTAGAAATCCGAGCGGCCCTGCATCAGACTTCCCCTTCGAAATGTGTTTTTCTATTCTATTTTTGTCGTGAAACAACGGTCCTGCGCAGTAACATAGGCAGTTGCCTACTATGCCTATTTAGAAATCCGAGCGGCCCTGCATCAGACTTCCCCTTCAAAATGTGTTTTTCTATTCTATTTTTGTCGTGAAACAACGGTCCTGCGCAGTAACATAGGCAGTTGCCTACTATGCCTATTTAGAAATCCGAGCGGCACTGCATCACGCTTCCCCTTTAAAATGTGTTTTTCTATTCTATTTTTGTCGTGAAACAACGGGACCTGCGCAGTAACATAGGCAGTTGCATACGATGCCTATTTAGAAATCCGAGCGGCCCTGCGTCAGACTTCCCCTTCAAAATGTGTTTTTCTATTCTACTTTTGTCGTGAAACAACGATCCTGCGCAATAAATGGACACTGAACTTTTACTTACGTTACTTAAAGAAACGCAGAAGCTTTTAGGCGAGGCTTTTATAGATAAACGTGCTTTTTTGAATAATTAAAATCATTGCCACATAGATAATTGCATCAATTAAGTGATATGAAATAATAAGTTGTGAAAAAGTTGACAAGCTCACGAAAGCGGAAAACAAGTTTCACTTTAATTCATGCTTATTAAAAACAATTGTAAAGACTGGGAAAAAAAATTAGTTTTGAATTGATTTACATAATTTCATACTAACTTACTTTTCGAAGGAAAAAAAAGTTTATTTATTATTTCTGCTTAAAATGTCGTTTTTATTGGCAGATAATTGTTAAAATGATCCAATTGAATGATTTTCTGATGCCCATTATTTTCAGCTGTGACGAAAAAATTACCTTATTATGAAAGGACCATTAAATACCTAGCATTTCGTACGGGTGAAAACAAAGCAAGTGACTTAGAACTAATTTTTTGTGAAAAAGAATTTCTTTGCTGATATTGTTTCAAATAACTGGTGACTGTCTGCTGGACATTCTTAGTTCACGCTATTTTTCATTTCAGGGAGGAAAATGCAGATTTTAAAAACTGCAACTAGACTTTGAGGATACGATAATAATACTGATAATTTTCTTTTGAATCAAAAGTCATTTTTGCATGCAACATCATTTCTTTACTTGATATAATGCTTCCTTGATGTAATCCTTCACTGTAGCGAACAATGAATGGAATGATAACACGGTGCTGTACCTGTTGCAATAACTATTTGTAAAAGAATTTTTCGTTAGTTATATCCATCTATGTCTAATTAACTTGTAGTAAACTTTTGTTAAAAATAAATCTGGATAAAACAAGCAGTAGCTAACCCCTAAAAATTACTTTGAGTTTTTGTCTTGCTCGAAATTTACTTTTTCAGAAGAAAACATTTCATTTTCTGATTTCTGTCATATTTCCTTAAAAAGGACAAAAAAAAAAAAATTGCAACGAAAGTTGTCTTTTTACTTTCTCGTATACGAAGTAACAAAGAGCAAGTATTGTAATCGCAAAAAATTCGAACTCGAGATTTTGACTAATCTCCACGTTTTAGACCTCCCCGAGTCCGAAAAACACAATTTTGGAATTATGTCTGTCTGTGTGTGTGTCTGTCTGTGAACACGATAACTCGAAAACTATTAGAGATACGGGGATGAAATTTGGTATGTGGTCTTTACACATAGTTTGTAGGTTTCTTTCAAATTTTGGACAAAATCCGTCAACGGGAAGTCTGTCTGTCTGTATGTCCGAAGTCATGCGAACACTATAACTCAACCAGCGGGAGTGGCCTCCCCTAAACTTTCTCGTATACTTTCCCAACCAGCGGGAATGGTCTCCCCTAAACTTTCTCGTATACTCCTAACATATGTAGAGAAAACTAGAATAATAAAAGACGTCAAATAAACTTGCGTCGCAAGTAAACCAAAGTTGGAACCACGCGTGGTTTGAAGGATCAAAACAAATTCAAATCCCCTGCGCATTCTTTTGCGCAACAGGACCTGGCGAGACTCCCTAAATGTTTTCTTGCTTACAAAATCGCGCCAGAATTGGTTTTTGGCAAACTGCCAAGTTTCGGAGTCCCTTCTTCTTTTCACATGTCACCAGTAGGCATGCGTAGGCAGTTAGTTTCAAAACTGAACAAGTATGCGATTATACAGACCGACAGACAGTCAACCCTTCGACGGATTTCGCCCAAAATTTTATACGGACCTACATTCATGACGATAAAACTGTGTACCAAATTTTATCCCTCTGGCTATTCAAGTTTTTGAGTTATAGCGTTCGCATGACCGCGGACGTACAGATTGACAGACTTCCCGTTGACAGATTTTGTCCAAAATTTGATAGAAACCTACAAATTATGTTTAAAGACCACATACAAAATTTCATCCCCGTAGCTCTAATAGTTTTCGAGTTATCGTGTTCACAGACAGACAGACAGACACACAGACAGACAGACATAATTCCAAAATTGTGTTTTTCGGACTCAGGAAGGTCTAAAACGTGGAGATTCGTCAAAATCTCGAGTTCGAATTTTTTGACGATTACAATACTTTCTCTTTGTATACTTCGTATACGAGAAAGTAAAAAGGTGCTGTTTCCCCTCCCACCGCATGGATAAATTCGAAGACCACATACCCAATTTCAATTATCTAATGCAAGTTACTAAAAGATTTGCAGACATCTAAGCAGCCTTTTAGCTTGCCAGCAATATCTCCGATCTGATTGTTACAAATTTACTACCGATAGCTGTAGTTGAAAATATCATGCACATTGGCAGAGTGCTTAAGAAATTAAAAAAGCATGAAAAACCGAACTGATGAATCAATTGACACTAATTTTGGTTTGTTACTTTATAACTTTGCTTTTAACAACTACTCTCGTTCTGTCAGAGTAAAAATATTGCAAAATCCACTCAGAAAAAAATGCATTACGAAATATACAAAATAAAACTAACCGCAATCAAATATGCAACTCTTGAAAATGTTTCGGCGTGAAAGAAAAATTAAAAGAAAACACTCCATAATTAATTCACTTTTATTCGAGAAGAATTTGGCGGTGAGCCAAGATGACCGTATTACGGGACCAGAGGTAAGCAGTACGCATGCGTATAGAGACGACGGATTCTCTTCAAAAGTAAATTATACGGACCGACAGACAGTCAACCCTTTGGCGGATTTGGCCCAAAATTGTATACGGACCTACATTCATGACGATAAAACTGTGTATTAAATTTTATCCATCTGGCTTTTCAAGTTTTTGAGTTATAGCGTTCGCATGACCTCGAACATGCAGACAGACAGACTTCCCGTTGACGGATTTTGTCCAAAATTTGAAAGAAACCTACAAACTATGTGTAAAGACCACATACCAAATTTCATCCCCGTATCTCTAATAGTTTTCGAGTTATCGTGTTCACAGACAGACACACACACAGACAGACATAATTCCAAAATTGTGTTTTTCGGACTCGGGGAGGTCTAAAACGTGTAGATTCGTCAAAATCTCGAGTTCGAATTTTTTGACGATTACAATACTTTCTCTTTGTATACTTCGTATACGAGAAAGTAAAAACTTGAATAGCGAGATGGATAAAATTTGGTACACAGTTTTATCGTCATGAATGTAGGTCAGTATAAAATTTTGGGCCAAATCCGTCAAAGGGTTGACTGTCTGTCGGTCCGTATAATTTACTTTTGAAGAGAATCCGGTATTTCCACGCACATGCGTACCGGAAGAGCGGAGAGGAATTTCATCACGGAGTAGCGAATTACGTCAGTTTGTCCTTGAGCCGGTAAGAGAAGAAAATCGTTACGCATCTCTTTGAATTTCATTTTTTGCCTTGATATTTTTCATTCACTATAATGAAAAACCTTCTGATAGCCATTGGATTCTGGGTAACAATAGGTTCGAATTTTTTTAGCCGCGCGGGGGAAGGGGAAACGGCACCTTTTTGGGGAAGTATACGAGAAAGTTTAGGGGAGAACACTCCTGCTGGTTTTTTTTATTCCGCGGAAAATTAGTACCCCGAATAGAAAATGTGTATCTTTTATTTGCTTCTTTTCTGGAATTTTTTTTTTTATCATTTTCTTCAGATTGTGACGAAATCACGAATCATTAGCAATGTGATTAATTTTTTCTCACTAATTAATCATTAAACTCAATAAGTGGAATTAATAGTGAAGGATTTTTTAAAACTTTTCAAATGGCAAAAAATTGAATGTCTTATTTTTAAAAAAACATGCGACATACTGTCCTACCGCCAGGAGAAAAACCCTGAACAGGGTTGCCTTACGTAGAGGAGCCGAAGAAAGGAGGAAAACGGATATAAAATCAACCGCAACCTTTGGCAAACTAAGCGCTCTTCGTTAGGTGAGAATTCGTTTTCGACTGAAGTACAAAGCGAAATAAGACTTCCGCCGGTTCTATCTGCTCCAAACGAAATGAAACACTTTCATTCACCCCCAAAATGCAGTGGAATATCCCGTTTCCATAACAACCGCCACCGGGATGTCTAGTGTCTAGGGATTTTCTCGTGGCGTTAAGACAGTACATTCCATGTCTAAAACGAATAGATTCAAACGTAGAATATTAAAGCTTTTCCCCAAGTATAAAATGAATAAATATTTTATCACTTTGGAGGAAAAAAGTTGTCTGTAATGTTACTAAGTTGAATCGATTCTTTTTTATAGATTATTTTTTAAATACAAAAAATTAAGTGATTAGTACAGTTAAAGTGATTAGTTCAACACTCTTCATTTAATGGGTGTAACTGAAAAAATTTTGTAATTGAAAAAATTTTTTTTTTTTTCAATTCTTACTATTAGTTCACACTCTCCCTATATCTTGTTCAAATTTTACAATCGATTTTAAACTAACTTCCCGATGAGCTGGAGACTTGAAACTTTAAACATAGCTCAGAACTAGATGACAATGCAATATTAATTCGCTTTCTTGTCTGCCTGTCATTTCTTTTTTTGCATGACGCATGCGCAGTACGTTTTTCATTATATCTCGAAAACTATTAACATTACAGACTTGTTTCTTGGGTATATGGATGGCCCATGGGATCATCGAAGCACCTCCATATTTCAGCCATATCTTTGCGCATGCGCAGTACATTTTTCATTATATCTCGAATCATCTAAGTAGGAATCTTAATTTTTTTTTATAATACTTGTTATGTATCATATAATTTTCCTTTAAATGTTTTATATAATGGTTTGTTAACTAGTGGCTGAAGTTCTACATTCTCAAGATAAAAAGGTACCAAAAGGGCCAGCCAATACAACCGTAGAATGACTAATTGCCTACTAAATTTCATCTATCATGCAACTATTACAGCTAGTTTATTTTATGATAGTGATTTCAGGATAAATCGGAATGAAATACCCAGTCATGCTTCTAAATGAGCTTCTGATTAGACCATAACATTTCAAAATGCTCCGTGAAAGATTCAGATTCCCACTTAGATTTTAGAAAAAACGGAATGCTTTGCGATGTTCTACCAGGTGTGAAAGTTTTCAATTCTCCTCTGATTATAAGTAAAAGATATGATTAATAATTGTATTCATCAAAGACTGACAAATTAACGTTGTCCCTTATAATTAAAATATCGGATTTCGAAAACCAGCAGAAAGGAATAAACGGAACGCAAAATAACGGTGAACGGTAGCGACTTGAAATTTACAGATGACATTCTAGAGTATATTTCTAGGTCAATTGTGCTATTTTCAACTTTCAGAATTAATTAGTTCTCAAGATATTTAATTAAATAACGAAAATTAGTCGTTTTTAAGCCTAATTTTTAGACAATAACTTCTGAAATATTTCTCGCACGAAAATAATTTTCCCACCATCTTAAAGAGCAAAAATTAATCTTTTAAATTATACTAATTCTTTTGCGGTCAAAATTTTTATCTGATTGTAATTAGCGTTTAAAAATTTATTTTTAACTCAATTTCTAACAAAATCATCTATTTATAAAATTAAATCTAAAGCCAATTTACTGTTTCATCAAATACTTCATTCTCGAACATTTTTCACTGTTAAAGTCAGTATAAAAATATATTGCTTTCTTTGGACATTAGCTCCAAGGAAGATTTTGCACGAAGATTATTTATATACAATCTTAAAGAACAGAAAATTTTCTCTTTACTGACTGATCTGAATTTAAATGGTATACATTCTTTCCCTCCAATTTTAATAAATATTCCAAAATTCATTTCATACACAACTTTTAACAATGCTTTTTATTATTGTAATTAAATTGAAGCCAATTTATGGTTTTATCAAATCCTTCATTCCCGTGTTTTTACCACTATTAAAGTTATGATAAAAATATTGCTTTATTTGACTTGGGGAAAAAAAATACCGATGATATTATTTCCCATTCCTTAATAGCTACTAACGAAACAGATAGGGATTTATTTTTCCAATTAAAAAAATGAAAAAGCTGAAGAATCCAGCAAACATAAATTGCATCTTTTTAAAAATGAAAAAAAAAAATCGAATAAAGTATTTTTTTTCTTTAAATAATTCTTAAAATTCGCTTAATCAGAAATAATGTATCTAGACTTGTGCAAAAACCGTATTTTGTGTTTCGGAACATGGAATCCCTTTAAAGAACCTGGTTTAGAAATTTATATTTGTGCAGCTGGCATTCGAAAGAAATGAATTCAAAGTCAGATGAGTCACGATCATATGAAAATGTTATTATGCATCATTATGGCGTGGTGCATTTGACATGAATGACGTGACTATGAACTTACTTGGTTGACATTTAGTGAAGCTGCCGCTAAAAGAATGATGAGTAGTCAAATAATACTCTACCCGTTTCTATGGCGACTATCAATCCGTTGATTTCAATTCTGCGATGCTTCGCAGTAGACAAACTCTAAATATGAGACAGAGTATTTTCGTTGGCGATACAGTAAAACTTCGATTAACCGTCATCGTCCGGACCAGGGCTCAGACGGATAACCGAATAGAGGAATAACAGAAGTCTCTTCATACATATACACGAGGGCTGGAGAATCTTTTTGCTTTGAAAGGCCTCATTACATTTCAGCAGCTGGCCAAAAGGCCGCACGAGCAGAATCTTAAAGGTTACCCTTCAGTCGGAATTAAGAATTCATGGAGTTAGAATTTTTTTCCTTTGGCGTACTGTATACTAATACAAAGGTTAAAGCATGAATGAAATTTCAAGCTTGTAGATGAAAAATTTAGAAAGTTACCCATGTCCGGCATCCGGACAATACAAGATATGTCAACAGAAAAAAAGACAAAAGATCACAAAAAATTCACTTTAAAATGGTTGTCGAAAGGATAATTAAATATTGCAGAAGCTTCTTAAATGATAAAAAAAGAATACATTGATTCAGGATGATCCAATCAAGCCTGAAACATTATCATGCTACGATGTTTCGGATTAGAGGTTAGAATCTCTCTCTCCCCCCCCCCTTTTTTTTAAATGATTATATATTTGAAAATTTTAAATTCTTATACAGCCAAAAAGTATAAATTGTTGTACCGCAAAAAATTTATCTAAAATTATTAAATAAAATTGAAATTAATTTTTCAATTTCAGTGAAATACAGCAAGAAAAACAGAAAATTATTTTAAAGTTATCAGTTTAATGAAATTAAAGAATCCCTTTTTTTTTTTTTTTTAATTTCTTTTTAACGAATATAAAGAGAAAGTATTGTAATCATCAAAAAATTCGAACTCGGGATTTTGACGAATCTCCTCGTTTTAGACCTCCCTGAGTCAGAAAAACACAATTTTGGAATTATGTCTGTGTGTGCATCTGTCTCTCTGTGAACACAATAACTCGAAAACTATTAGAACTACGGGGATGAAATTTGGTATGTGACCTTGACACATAATTTGTAGGTTTCTCTCTAATTTTGGACAAAATCCGTCTAAGGGAAATTTGTTTGTCCGCGGTCATGTGAATACTATAACTCAAAAATTTGAATAGCTAGATGGATAGAATTTGGTACACAGTTTTATCATCAGGAATGTAGGTCCGTATCAAATTTTGGACCGAATCCGTCAAAGGGTTGACTGTCTGTCCGTCTGTATAATCGCATATTTCTAGACATTATAACTCGTAAACCCTACGGCTTTGATAAATAAAATTGATATGAGGCCTGCTAACATTAATTGTAGATCCGTGCCCAATTTTCGTTTCAATCGGTCGAAAAAAAGTTGTTCAAATCGTCTATTTATCTTTCCTCATCACACAATGACGCGAGGACGTTATTCACTTGCGCTAATCCTTTCCGCTTCTACCCACGCCTTTCGCCTCCAAGTTTCCGATTCCCAAGCTTTTTTTCTCCACTGCGTTAGGGACGCTTGTTCGTTTTAATGCCTTTCAGCTTATTCATTTTGAGAAAGTCCTAAAAATCTGATGCTTCAAAGTGAAGAAATAACAACGAGTTAGACAAATGAAATCAGGTATGCGATCTTTGCGCGAATTAATGGAAATTCGAACCTTTACTACGAAACATTGTAGCATGATAATGTTTTAGACTAGATTCATCTGTCTTGCCTTAGTTTGGCTTGATTGCTTAAGCCGTTGCATTCTGCGTGTAACTATTTTTATATCGTGCAGTTTTCAGAAAGAATGCTATCCTAAACACATTAGTATGTTGAAAAAAGGGAAAGTGCAAATTCTGCTTTGGAATTATTGCCAAAGAAAGCATTTTTCTTTTCTTTTTTGATCATAGTTTCAAAACTGACGATAGCAGATAAGAGAAAGATCTGATAAAATAATCAAAATAAGTTTGAATTTCATTACAACAATAAAAATCATTGTTACAAATTGTGATTAAAATTAATTTTGTAAAATTTATTAAAATTAAAGAAAAAAAATTGCATGTAATGAAATAAGTATTACTAAAAAATTAATTTTTTGAATTTTAAGATAGTGCAAAAATTGTTTTTATACGAAAATACGATCTAAATTTATTGATAAAAAACTTTAAAATTTCGATTAAGCTTTAATTAATCAAAAATTAAATTAAAATTTTTTAAAATTTTATTTTTAGATTAATTACCATAGATTAGTACATTCAATTATATTTAAAAATATAATTAAATTTTCTTAGTGAGCACTTACTGTCTAAGAAGTAACCAAACGTGCCAAATTTGGTAGTTCTAGGTCCACTGGTCTGCCCTGTAAAGCACTTTGAACAATTATTGCATCACGCAATTTACAGAAAGTATGCAGCCTAAAAAATAGTGTTCCTTAAACATCGATAGTTCAACTATCGATAGTGCAGTCGATAGTTTTCCCAAACTATCGATATTTTCTCCCAGGCGATACAGTCGATAGTTTTCCCAAACTATCGATATTTTCTCCCAGGCGATACTATCGATAGTTGTTCTTCCAGTCGATAGTTTAGAAACTATCGATAGTTCCAGTCGATAGTTTTGAAACTATCGATAGTATTGCTTTGGAGAAAACTATCGATAGTTTTCAGAAAGTCGATACTATCGATTGCTTCAGCCAATGGTTCCGAAAACTATCGACTTAGCTTCGATAGTATCGATGTTTAAGGAACACTACTTTAAAATATTATCATGTGAAAAGAGCCATCGACGGATGCAAAGTATCAATTTTAATCCTGTATATAATTTTATGCAAACAAATTTTGGGATTTGGGAGAAAGCTTTGCTAAGGGTATATTTATAAAAAAATTTGAATAATCAAATAAATTTATTCTGTAATCAATATCAAAAGCTTAGTTAGTCAAATGTATGGTAAAAAAAAAGCTTTAAGCGATGAAAATAGTATAAAAATGAATACATAATAAATAAATATGAATGCATCAAATTAATATCTCTCCGTTATATAATTTCCAGAAATCTGGTTACAGAACATTTTTGATTACAATAAATGCGTTCTTTCGGCTTTATGGTCTGATAGCAATTAATTTTTTTATCGGTTTTGAAATAGATTTAGTAATAAATGCACAGATAACTCTAATAATAATTCTCAGTTCCTCATATCTTAGTTTTTGCGGGTTGAAGACATCTTACTAATGCTCTGTTGGATTTAAGTCGGGAGATTGTGGAGGAGAATGATGTACCGTGTTTATATACATTTTTAACAGCATAGCAAGAATAGCTTCCAAATCCATTCTATGAATTTCAGGTCACTATCATGTTGGAGGATGGTCCACAGACAGTTTAAGCTTAATGAAATTTTTACATTTCTCTTCGAATAGCATGTCATAATAAACTTATCGTGTAGAAAGTTTTTTCTTCCTTCTTTGATTATTTGTGACTAGCCGCCTTAGACAACCAGCTTGTGTGTGATCGCAGGAAATAAAATTTCAACTGTACCTTATCCACAATTATAGATTTAGGGTTTCCTTAACAAAGTAATTTTTAAATTCAAATTGCTATACATATTTAACCCACGTTCTTTTCGTAGCCTTGCTCTTGTCTACATTAACGTAAAATACGCATTGGATTTTAACATTAAATTGGCGCGGCACATTTTCCGTCCAGCTGCATGCTAATTGGCTTAAAATACGCTGATAAAAAGAATTAAAACATAGCAACGATAATCCAACACACACACTTTCTCTTTTATTAGTAGTAGAGATTTTATTAAATTAAAGCTTTAGTTCACAATAATTAGGATGGTTTTAATAATTTAATTTGCTTTGAACATTAAAATTTATCATGCCAACAAATAATTTTCAAAGCTCAAATCATTTCTGAAATTATTAAACTTTCAGAGAGTTGTACAGTTGGAAGGAAACTAATTTTACTCCTGCATATAACAATTTTAAGAAAACATGGTAATATTCGAAATTTCAAAATGCAAGTAGAAAAATCAGAAGGAGAAATTATCTAACCTATTAATCAGAAAGAATGCAGAACGGGACAACATCCCAATTGCTTATAAGTAGAAATCTGTGTATCGAACTAAATTTTTTCATCACTACAATTCTGAAACGAACGAATAAAAATAATAAAGCCGCATAGAGAGAATTTTTATCATTTTAATCAGCACAAAACTTACAAAACAATTTTTTTCATTCGTTCTGAAGAATAGAAATATGTATGAAAGAATAAAATCAAGTTTTTTTTAATTGAGGAACGATTTTCTTTTTCCTCCAAAACGAATGAATAGAAAAGAAACTCAGATTCGATTATCGTCTGCTCTGTTCACTGACTTTATAGTTTAGTTGTTTCAAGGCTCTTTGTTGCCGTGACATCTAAACAGGATTCGCGTTTTCATTGGATGTGCTCAAGCCAATAGTATTTTTCCGATATTTATCTCTCTATGATAAAGCCAAGTTTAAACTCCTAATGAAGCTTAGAAAATGTATATTTGAGTTTGATAGCGCCTCAACTGCTTAGATTCTCGTATGATTGTGATTCCACATTTTATCCACTTGTGCTCAACAACAAAAATGTTTAGGATTTCTGTCTGAATTTTTCTCGAAGCATTTGGCACTACCTCTGCGTTGTTTGTGAGATTTGTTTTGGGTAGCGGCGCGGAGTGAAAAGTAGGCGGGTGCGTTTCATCAAGTACTTTATTTTCGGTGTAAGTGATTTTTGATATTTTTATTTGTTCTCATACATCAAATTTTCAATGTGTTATTTTGTGCCTGATCTTGTCTTTTAGGTAATGCTAGCATTTTTTTGCTATTAATTGTTGTTTTTTAGTTCAGTCTTTAGAGAAATATTGTTTTTATCTGTGTCGTCATTGTGATACTGAATCATTCATTATGAGCAGTTCCTTGTTGTTATCTAAACTAAAAAGCGCGTGATTACAAAAGGAAAATGCAGCATCTACGGAAAATATTGCTGCTTTTCTTTTCTACAAGTGTAGAAGTAGTTTAAAGTATATCATGTTATCGTATTAAGCACATCACACCCAAAACACATTTTCACTCCAAATGATTCTTTGAGAAGTTATTTGTTAGTGATCCTATAAATTTGTATAGCGAAAATTCTTTTATCTGGATCTATATTTGTTGAGGGAAATATTAGGGAAATAATAAATGATTCGATTTATTACAAAAGTCACTGCCTTTCAAAAATTAAAATATAACATTTTGAATTGGACTTCTTCACTAATAGTCGTAAGTTCAACAAGCATTCTCATTTTTTTTTTCTTTCACCATTTTTATATCTTGAAATGTTAAGCATTTATGCTGTAATAAATCTTGTTCTGTCCTCTGAAAATTTCTGTGCATCATTTGCAACTCATCCTCAAAAGCTATTTTTAAGGAAACATTTGCCGAATGTTGGTAGTTTAAAAGCAAATGAAAAATCTTTTTGCATTTTAATGAAACTGTTTTTTATAATTTATGTTGTATTTAGAAAATCATTTTTTAAAAATGTGTTAAATACGCACGGATTAAAATTACTAGTTTTTGTGTATGTTATTACCAAAACATTCTTCAATTCAAATATCTTTTGCTGTCCCTTATCATTTGATAAGCATATTTGCTTATGTTATAATGTATCTCATAGATTTAAAATAATTTTATTTTTTCCCTTGTATAATTCATTCTTAATTAACTGCATTTTTCACTTTCCCCTGTTTGTTACTTATTTTTAAAGATTCCACTATGTTAAAATGTTATTTCTATGTGTACATAAAATAATTTTAATATTAATATAAAGCTTCATATCATAAAAGTTAATTTTATTGCCATGACAAGTTTTGTTTTATTTCCCCCCCCCCTTCTGAAATGCACATTAATCAACAACTAATTATTTAATTTCTAAATATTTATATTTTCATAATTTTGAAGTAAAAATTTTTCAGTGAAATTTATTTAATGATTTTCTGTAACATTGATTTTGCTGAAAGAAACAAAATTAAATAATAAAAATGGCATTATTAAAACACCGATTAATGAATGAAATGAAGTATCCCTCAAGAATATTATATATATTCTCAAAAGTTGATGTTTTTAGCAGTCTTGTGGGCAAGAAAATTCTAAATTTACTAGATTTTATTGTAAAGCACAAATCAACTAAAAATATAGAATCATTTGAAGAAGTTTTTTAAACTCTCCTTTGCTTTAAAACCAAGTGTAAGGAGAAAAAGAATTATAAATTATTTCTTCATTTTTGAGAATTGTTAACATTTGGTAATGACAGATCAGATATAGTGGAATCATTTGCATTTATACATCAAAATAGAAACTACTTATAGTACAAGTAGGTAACAGGATTTGTTACCTGTTCAGTTATTTGAAGTTTCTTTTTGATAAGAGTATTGATGCTAGAGAAGTATTTATTCTCTGCTCACCCTTCCCCATCCTTTAAAATGTTAGAATTTAGAAAACTAGTAAGATAGCTAAGGAGTTCAGAGCTTGTATATAGTAATGTTCTTTCAAATTTTTTCTGAAGAATGATTCATCCATGTAATTTTAGAGACACATAAAATTTTATTTATTGCCCTAAACTTTTGAAAACGTATGCACATTATATATTATACATAGTTTAGCTTTTATTACATTCCTGTAATGAATAGGGATTTGGCTAAATACTGTATTTTGCCAAATTTCGGGCCGAATATCTACTATTTAAAAACATTTCACATCTGTTTCTAAATAAAATATTTCTCTAATTTTAAATAAAAAAAATTAAAGATTGATAAAATTGATTTTTTTATTATTTGCATATTTAAAAAAATTTTAACATGTTTTTTTGTAATATTTTAAATACTTTAATTCCAATAATTATTCCAGTAATAAAAAATGAGAAACTCTCTTCATTTTGGGGATTGCTTCACAGAAATAAGAATTATCATTGCAGAACATGACAATGACAAACGTAAAGAAAATTCAGTGGATAAATTTAAATTATTAAAAATAAAATACCTTTTTTTATCTAAGAACTTCTAATAGCTAAGATGGAGTATTATCTTCATTGGTGGAAAAAAATGAGAAAGATTTCCAAGACTTGCAAATTTAGCAAGGAAATATCTTTCAGTTCCTGGTAGCACAGTATATAGTGAGCATATATTTTCTGAAGGTGTTAATATATATGTATAAAACCAAATGCAACAGACTTCCTCCTAAAAATGCTGAAACATTATTGTTCTTGCATCATAATTTCAGCTTTACAATGATATATGATATGTAACATTATTGAACACACTTATATACTATGCAATTTAAAGTTGGGTAATTGTTAGATTTTTCATAATAAATGTACTGAATGTAATTCTGCAATATTCTTTGTTAAATATACAAGGTGGACACAAATGATTACCTGATTTAAAATGCTTATTATTTTATTACTAATATACTTACAAGTGTCGTATTTTGCAGAGACATACAAAAATTCATTGAGTTTTATTTAAGACACTCTAAATGAGCTCCACAAGTCACACGCAAAATGTCGAACCTGTTGTCTATCTCTTGCCACACATTTTTTAGCATTTGAGGAGTCGTACTCAGAATTGCTAGTCTGATTCTTTCTTGCAAACACAGTATGTTTGCAACAGCAGGGTGCATAGTGTCATGAAAAGTGCTTAAATTTGAAAACCATTTTTAAGCTTCTTAAAAGTGCTTAATTTTGAAAAAAACACTCCTTAAAAAGTGCTTAATTTTCTCGAGAAGTGCAAAGAAAACATTTTTTTCTTGTTTCCACAGGCTTTGAATACGATGAATCGAAATCATAGTCATAAAGCGTTGTTTACCGGATGTATCAAAAAAGAAAACTGACGAAAAGGAAGAATTCGGGAAAGGAACCGGGGGTGTCAACACATATTAAGATAACGCTTATAGTCTAATCAACGGAGGCACAAAATGGGGGTGAAAAAACATTAAATCATTTTAGTTTTGAAAATTGGCACACATGTTCGTGAGGGGCTTCTGATGAACATACTAAAAGTTCCTGGTCCTGAAGGGGGGGGGGGTTCACGCTGCCATCTTGGGATTTCATCCCCTTTTTTAATTTTTCTTGAATATCTTAAACTATTCAATTTTCAAATTACAATTGATTTAACAAATTAAAGAGCGTAACCTAAATTCCTTACAAATACATATTTTTATTTTTCTTCTAGCTCTATTAATTTCCGAGATAATGAGTCTCAAACTTTGCTGCCATCTTGGATTTCATCCCCCTTTTTAAAATTTTCTTGAATATCTGAAAAACTATTCAATTTTCAATTACATGTAATATAACAAATTAATGATCGTAAAATTACCTACAAATACATGTGTTTATTTTTCTTCCAGTTTTAATAGTTTCTGAATAGTTTAAGAGAAACTAAAAAAGAGGGATGGAATCCAAGATGGTAGCAAAATTTCAAGCCCATTATCTCGGAAACTATTAAAGCTAGAACAAAAGTAAAAGCACGCTTTTATAGAGAATTTTACTTTCTTTATTTTGCTGCATTACATGTGATTTGAAAATTAGTTTTCTTCGAGATATTAAAAAAAAGGGCATGAAATCCAAAATGGAGGCAAACTTTGAGACCCATTATTTTGGAAACTATAAAAACTAGAAGAAAATAAAATAATTTATTTGTAGGGAGTGTTACGCTCTTTAATTTGTTACATCAATTGTAATTTGAAAACTGAATAGTTTTTGATATATTCAAGAAAAACTAAAATTAAAAAAAAGGGATGAAATCCAATATGGAGCCCTGTAGTGTATTGCAGGATGAATTAACAGACTTTTTTTTTTTTTTATAAAAAAGCACTTTTATTTTAACATAATTTTTCACCACAATACCGTTCATTTGTTGGACTATCAACATTAGCCGTTACATTTTGGTCTCTCTCTCTCTACCAACTAATTTTAAATCTTATAATATCTAACATCTTTTTCATTCGTTGCTAGGCGACACTCGTAAGACAAATATTATATTACCACACTACATTTTAAAGAGAAAACTTTAGAAATAACAAAATATTTTGTAACGAATATCACAACCCCCTCCCCCAGGACCAGATACTTTTAGTATATTCATCAGGAGCCACTCACAAACATGTGTACCAATTTTCAAAACTATATGATTCAAATTTTTCAAACCCTTCATTGACTGGGCTATTAATGACCTTTTTTCCACTCCTTCTTTCTTCAACAATGGGTAAGCTGCCGTATATTGAAATACTGGAATGATTATCCCAAAGGGGTAAATTAACTGGTATTTTGTTAATTATAATAAATGTCGAAAAAGATGAGAGATTTTTATTGTTAATCTTATAAAAGTTTACTTAATTTTTGGTAATGACAATTTGCATTATCATTTTGATTTTTTCTTCAAATCTAAAAGACATCCCTTTCTTTTATAATAGAAGATGTTGTGATAATACAGAAATAAAAGTTAAAATTTAAAAATACATATTTAAAATTAAAAATATATACATTTTTTAAATTTTTTAATAAAAACTTTGCTTTATTATAAAACAGAAATCATCCTATGCTTAGAAAATACATGGTTCTACGCATGCAAGCATGTACAAACGTGCTTAATTTATAATTGGCTAAGGTGCTTAAAAAGTACTTAAAAGTGCTTAATTTTTGCAGCATTTTCTCACTACGCACCCTGAACAGGTGTCGCATATACCTGATCTTTAATGTATCCCAATGGGTAATGTCTGGAGATCGCAGTGGCCAAGGGATTGGACTGCCTCAACCAATTCACCGATTTGTGAGGCTGCCTGTCCTGCAACTGGGGTATTACATAAATTTTGAGCATATCTGCATACAACATTGCCATCCACAGTTTTTTCATGATGAATGGCCCAATAATTTTGGGTAAAACTGTAGTCTACGGTATGGTTTGGTTTCCAGGCATTTTTTTTTTTTTTTTTGGCGCAACTCCAAGTTGTGTTGCGAACTTTTGTTTTGGTGTGCAGCGGTCTTTTTATTGGTCTCTTGTGCATGTAATGCCTGCGGTATCTGACGGGGGTACTGGGCAAAATTTTTTAACTTAAAAATACATCAACGGCTTCCCTTTCAGCAAAGCGGGAACCTAGTAGCTTTGCTTATTCATTGAATGTTAGGAATCTACGTTTTTTAAAACTCCAAAATGAGTTCTCACATCAAAAAGTCAACAGGAACAAAGATTTTGAAGCTGTGGATATCAATGGAAGACTTGAAAAAGATTGCAAGAAACAAACCGAAATTGATTCCTTCCTCAAAATGTCAACATGAGCAAAGAGTCCATCAGTCTAGAAAAATCCGTTGGGAAATTATCATAATTTTCAAAATTCAAAACAAATTTTACCAATAAAGTCGAAGAAAGCAAAGAGGAGACCAATTAAAACAAGATGTAAAAGCATCAATGTGTTAGAGACCAATAAAAGGATTGCTGCACACCCAAAACAAATCAATTTCACAGTCCAGGAGTGCATCTCTTGGTGAAACGAAGTGTGAGGAAGCAAACCCGCACCATACACTACAGTTTAACCTAATTTTGTCATGCCTTAATGCACACCACATATTCACCTTGGGACTGTACCAAATGTGTGCTCTCGCAGTTTGTGGCTTTTCAGAGCCCCAGATTTGCACTTGATGCAAATTGATGTAACCACCTATTTGAAAAGTTGCTTCATCAGAAAATGTTATCTGTTGCAAGAAATTCACATTGTCATCTAATTTCTGAAACATACTGATCGTAAACTGTTCCTGGGCAACATTTTCCTGGTTTGAGTTCTTGAACAATTTGTACTTGTCCGCATATAATTTTAACCGTGTTCGAAGTACCTTGTGTACAATGCTCTTCGGGACCTAGAGCCAACATACACTTTGTTCTAGTGATTTTGTTGGTGATGCATTGAAGGCTACACAGATGTTTTCAACATTCTCCATAGATGTCATTTGTCATCCAGCAATTTCACCTTTTTCAACTGTATCTGTTTCTAAAAATTTTTGCATCTAAAATTTTATCAACTTCACATCTGGTAGTTGTTTGCTGTAGCGAGTTCGGAACTTCCGTAATGTTTTTGGCGATTTTGTCTCGGCCAACTGCATAACACACTGCACCTTTTCTTGTACAGAAGCCATATATTCAGATTAAACAGCAACAGCGCCCCTGTTGATGCACCTGCATATTAATTTTGGACATCAAGAAAACTTTGATTGGTCCAATGTATCTGCAAAAGAAAATCAAAATCACTAAAGAGTAAAATTGTTGTAAAATCAGGGTAATCATTGGTGTCCACCCTGATCCACATAAAAATGCACATTTTTAATTGCACATTTAAAACAATTATATCCTTGAATCATTTAGCCAAATATTTGTTGCATCCTTAATTTCTATTACATAATTTTTTTTTTTAAGAAAAGGGTGTTTTTTGATAGTGCCATTGTAATGCAAAGGTTGGACCCTGTTCTTTTTAATAATTTTTGTAAATTGCTACATATATTAAGGTGTTCAATTTTAAAAAATGCTTTTAGAAATTTTGATTGTTCTACTAACATAAATTACATTGAAAATATTATGTTAAAAAACTGCCTGTATACCTTCTTTTTCCTTTTATAAGTATTTGTTTGCCAGGAATATTAGTAGGTTTAGTTTCAATTAAATTTATTATTTTCAGCTTGGTGTTAATAGTTCTAACAAAGTAATTCACACTATTTTAAGAGGTTTTCACCTCTTTTATTCATTGTGTTATATGCACCGCCCTAATTACAGGTCTGTGATCTCGCCTAAAATTTAAAATGTTGAAGGAAAAAGATATAAAAACCAGAAACTGTCAAAATTTATGTCTCAATAATGTGCTTGCTTAATTGAAACATGGCCATAAAAGATGTAAGGAAAGTAAGAATTATATATATATATTCTGCATCAGAGTTTTGTGTGTATAACTATGGAATAGGTTTCATGATTTACTTAATATCTTACAGAGGTTTTGTTTAGTGATTCAATGGAAAATTCAGTCCACCACAATTCAAAAACATAACTTCAATGTGATATATTTTTACACATCAAATTATATTACAGAAGAGAACAGCATTATTTAGAGATATACAAACTATAGAATTTTTTCACTAGTGGCTAGCTTCTGAAATTAAGTTTTAACTGCAATTATTTCAAATTAAAATAATATATATCTGCAAAATTTCAATAAAAGCTTGCTTTACATAGAAACTTTCTCAGTATGCAAAAAATAAGCAGAATCATAATGCTTGAGTTTTTTTAACAATAAAAGCAAAACACTTAATTAATTTGCCATGTCTATGAAAATTTAATAATTTTTAATTAAAATTTTAAGTAAAATATTGAAACATTTTGTATTTATATAAATAATAAATTATCTAAAAAGAAATTTTATAAGGTGAAATGAATTATATTCCAAATATAAAATAAACTGAAAATGGTAAATTTAAAATATGTCAAAAGTAATATTTATGAGAAAAATGCAAATATTTAGTTTTTTATTCATTGTTGAATCTGAGTCATTAATCTATTAATGTTTGTCACCAATTTCTCAGTTTTTTAAATGTTTTTAATATTTATTAAAAATATTGCTAAATGAATAGCTTCAGTTATATTTATTTATTGTTTCTTTATATTTAGGGAAAAGAAACCATGGCAAATAATCTTCGTAAGAAAGTTTATGTTGTTGGTGTTGGGATGACTAAATTTTATAAACCTGGAACAGGTGATGATTATCCAGAATTAGCAAAGGAAGCAGTTGTAAAGGCTCTTGATGATGCAAAGATTTCTTATGACCTTGTACAGCAAGCTTGCGTGGGTTATGTTTACGGAGATTCAACTTGTGGGCAAAGAGCTTTGTATGAAGTAGGAATGTCAGGCATTCCAATTATCAATGTTAACAATAATTGTTCTACTGGATCAACAGCTTTGTATATAAGTAAGGAATTAGTGGAGGGTGGACTGTGTGATTGCGTACTTGCTCTAGGATTTGAGAAGATGGCAAGAGGATCCTTAACCTCAAAATTTGATGATCGTACTAATCCAATGGACAAACACGTTCTTGTTTTATCAAATCGGCATGGTTTTGCTGCAGCTCCTGTTGCAGCACAATTTTTTGGCAGTGCAGGCAGGGAGCACATGGAAAAGTATGGTACAAAGAAAGAACATTTTGCAAAAATTGCATACAAAAATCACAAGCATTCCGTTAACAACCCTAATTCTCAGTTCCGTGATGAATATACCTTGGATCAGATTTTGAATTCGCCTCCTGTTTATGAGCCTCTTACAAAGTTACAGTGTTGTCCCACATCTGATGGTGCAGCAGCTGCCATATTAGCAAGCGAAAGTTTTGTCCGTGCTCATAAATTAGAAAATCAAGCTGTGGAAATCCTTGGTATGGAGATGACAACAGATGTTCCTAGTGCATTCAGTGAAAATAGCAGCATTAAAATGATTGGCTTTGATATGACCAGAAATGCTGCAAGCAAGCTTTACCAGAAGACGGGCTTACGTCCATCTGATGTTGATGTTGTAGAATTGCACGATTGTTTCTCGACAAATGAGCTGATCACTTATGAAGCTTTAGGATTGTGTGATGTTGGTAAAGGAGGAGAATTGGTTGATTCTGGAAATAACACGTATGGAGGAAAATATGTGGTTAATCCTAGTGGTGGCTTAATATCAAAGGGCCATCCATTGGGTGCCACTGGTATTGCTCAATGTGCTGAATTGTGCTGGCAACTGAGAAACGAAGCTGGTGCCAGACAAGTTCCAAATGCAAAATTAGCTCTTCAGCACAATATTGGTCTTGGTGGTGCTGTTGTTGTTTCCTTATACAGAAAAGGATTCCAAAATCAAAATGAGGCATCTACAGGCTCAGAAATAGAATTGCCGAAAGAAATGCAGAAGTTAAAATCAGCAAAGTTTTTCTCGAAAGCTATTCAACTGTTAACAGTTGCTGAAAATATTATTGATAAAAAAATCAGAGGATCAGTCAAAGTAAGAGTTGCTGACGATAATTCAGATTTTGTAGGAGTTGGAACCATGAAGTTTGATAAGGGCAGAATTGGTGTCTCTTGGAATCCTGATGAAAAAGCAGACTGCATTGTTTCTCTAAATGATAGTGTTTTGAACGACATTTTAAACAAGAAATCCACATTTGAGAAGGCTTTCTTTTCTGGCAAGTTGCAAGTTAAAGGAAACATTGGATTCTTGGCAAGATTTATGTCCATGAAGAATGCATTACTGTCTAAGTTGTAAATAAGATTTTTAGTTGTTTTTGTTGATTTTATACGTCTCAACTTTCACTGTGCCATCCTTTTTGTTTTTATGTGCACTCTGGATAATTTCCCCCCCTCCTAACACAGATTTTGAAAGTATTTTATTGTTATTTCATAGATTTTGTAAGTTTCTAGTCTCATTCTGTTTTCAATAATGAAATGTAATTTTAAATTTTTAGAATATTTTTAAAACTCTATCATTTAATGCACTTGTACCTGTATTTGTTTATTGTCTTGTTTATTTTGTTATTATGATCGACATAAGCAAAAAATTAAAAAAAAAAATTCTTACAATGTTTTGTCAAGTATGTATGAAATTCTTGGAACTTACTGAAAGAAATAATCTTTTGTGTATCTTGTGTATGTCTTGGATTTTTTTTTTTTCACTTAGAAGTTAACATGAATCCTTTCAGATATTTTATGATATGCCTATACAGTTTAAAAGTGTGGACAATAATATTCTGTAGCTGAAGTATTTCTTTTTTATTTATCCATAGTTATAATGTAGTCATTTTGTCTTGTTAACTAGTCACATTTCATGCTTTTGCCAAAGAGTTGGATTGTAAAATATTTATTATCTTCAGTTTTATGTGACGCATGCCTATTAAAAGAAGCATGCAACTACTATAACACCTCAATACTGTTATCTCTATAGACCAAAAAGTGATTGTTATGTTTTAATTTGTTCTATTTATTTTTTTAGTACAGCCATTTTTTAAAAAATACTGTGGTCTGTGTGATTTTGAATTAATAATGAAAATATTCATATTTGCTTTTTTGTTCCTCACAGTTTAAACTTCACCATGTGCTTGTAGAAGAAATAAATAATATTTTTAAAAATTTGTTTTTAATTTCAGCAGTCTAATATTTGTTTTCTTGCATACAGAATATAGTTTGAAATTGCAATTCAATATCAGCCATAGTTAACCCCTTAACCTAGAACAATGGTGGTGAATCTATGACCTGCAGGTCAGACACTGACCCACAAAGGCTTTTTAAATGACCCATGTGTTGATTTTAATAAATTAAGTATATTTCATAATATATATGTGCTTTTCTTTATTCCTTGTTCCTTCAAATACACTGTGTAGAGACGGCACTGGGTATAGTGTCACCTGGTGCGGTAATTCATGGTAACGCCCCATTGATATCAGTTTTTTGACATCGATCTTTATTTTTTGCTCTTCACTTGTAAAAGTTGTGAAACAAAAAGGAAACATCAATATTTTTGAGGATTTTAAAAGTGAGAAAAAAAGTCATCTGTTAACAAACCTTCCAAGACATCTCTGAAGAGTGACCCATACTGTATCAAATTTGATAGATAATTTATTTTTCATGTTTAATGAATAGAACATTTTTTGTTCACTTGCACATGCTGTATCAGATTAGAAACATCATAAGAGACCAGGTAATAATCATTTATTCCATTTTTCATAGACAGCATATGTCCTATTGATAAGTCTGTAGTAGTCAGTTATTCAATTCCCGATACACTTATTGACATATTTATGCAGTTTTTAGTATTTAAAAGAAGTCTTGCATCTTTGATGGTTTCATCAATTGTTTCTACAGGTATTTATTTACCTTTCAATACTACTTTTAAAATATTTTTTTTGTTTTATAAAAAAGAAATTGTGATTTGATACATTCATTAAATCATAATTCTATTTTGATTTCTTTTTGGGTATTTTTCTGTTATATGAACTTCCCATGCCCAAAACATTTTTTATTTTGAAATTTAAAAAAATCGTGCATTGGAGGATTAAAAAAATGAACAAAATTTGACTCGCTTCTTGGAAAGGTTCTTTATCACTGACCTACAACAACATGTCTGACACATGCATCGACTTGCAGAATTTTTGTTATTTAAAGCCGTAAGTAAGTCAATGCAACAATTAATTCAAATACAAAAATCACTTCGTCACGCTTCAAGGTTTCAAGTATCCTTTGCCATCTTAAATAGATTGGAATAATGAAAAATATCCCAAATGGGTGGTGTTGTCTAATTAGGAGGTTAAATAAAATAGTAGGGCAAGGGGTTAAAAAGTCTGTGAAAGATGTTATGTCAGTAATAAAATAAAATTTTATCTTTATATTAAATAATTGTCTGGGACATTTACGACTTGAAATGTGTAATTACATCCCTTTAGCTAAAAAAAAAAAAAGAATTTTCACATTTAATAGTGTCTTCTTTTAAGTTTAAATTGTGACACATTAATCACGTCTTCAATCATGACTTTTGGAAATGAGAAAAAAAGCAATTTTTTTTTGTGATTCAGATGGAAGAAAAAGTATTCCTAAAATTGGAATTAAACAAAATAAAAACATTTAATGTTTGTTTGTCATAATTTATCCAGTGATGCAGTCACAAAATAAGCAGTGCCTGGAAAACATTCTAACCTGGGTGACAAAAATCTTGCTGTTTTAAGGATTTTTTTCACAATTTTTTCTTATTTATTTCTGGTTTAAAAAAAAAAAAAAAAAAGGCAGTGCCGGAACTGCTCTCCATTGTGTTCTGGCTCCACCATACCCCTGAATTTATCGGAACATTTTTAAGGATTTTCCAACTATTGGAATTCCTTTGACTTTGTTTTCAAAGGAATTTGTTATAATTTTGCTTCTTATTGTTATTTAATAATTAATTAGCTATATTTAGTCTTTTATATTTTATTTGATTTCCTGGATATTTTTTTCCAATTTGCTTTAAATGTAATAAGAAATTTTTTTTATCTAACAGTGTACAACATTTTCTAATCAGTAGTACAAAATGAAAATAATAGAGGCATTGAATGAAATGGGTATCCATTTTTCAGATGGGTTTGAATAGGTCACGTTTGAATGAAACCACAATTAGACATTCCAGTTCGAAATTTTAAAAAATGTGTATTTTTATATTTAAAAAATGTGTATTTATGCAACATAATGACATAGGAAAATAATTGTCTGACAAATATTGTGCAGTATGTTAATTAGGAGCAGAAATCTTCAAAAAAATATATAGTAATAAATTTTTAATGTTAACCCTCTGACTGATTATCCCATAATTTCCGCGGGTAGGAAGTCTACTTTCTGCTGCTGCTTATGAGTTTGCTGAGTACTAATAAAGAGTTAAATCATATTATAATAATAAAGCTTTGCATATAAATAATAATTCGCATGATTCAACGGTATTTGAACATTGTTTCTAAATAGTGATTTTTAAAAAAAATCGTCATTCAGAGGGTTAAAGTACTTAGTGAAAAAAAAAATCGATTCATATGATGTCATGGTCACATGATAAATATAACTGTGTTCTGTCATCTTGCATGCTTTTTCTATGTGTGGCATTGCATTTTTCCTTTTGCATGTTATGCATTTCCAAGATTTAATTGCGTGCCCCTGCATGTGTATGAATTAATGCCATTAAAGATTGTTAGAATGCAACCCTTTCTAGGAGCATATTAAACTTCAGACACTTGACTTGAGTTCGAAAAAAAAAATCTTCAAATGGAATAAAAGTTTAATTTTTTTTCAAGAGAACTCTTATGCATTTTCTTGATATATGCCAAATACTTGAAAGTATTTAATTACTTTCTGTTGCATTGAAGAAAATTGACTGAAAAAGTAAAAAGAATTTTTATTAACCGATTTCTTTGATAATATATGATTCTTGATCACAACAACTTAATAATATGTTTCTTAATCTAAAAGGAACAGCAACCGGTATAGAAATAACTGAAGCAAAAAAGAACACCTTTACATAAGAGGATCTTCTCGCATTCTGTTGCACTGCATCAGGACCAGAGGATTTCAGGTTCGAAACCTGATTCCACCAAAGATCCGTCGTGTATGTGGGCCTTGTGCATATTAAATCTGACGTCGAAGTTCCAACTTCCTACCACTGTTACGATGCGGATGTTTGGGTTGCTGGCTGTGTCGTCTTCGTCATCTGTTCCCGGTTCAAAATTGCGAGGTCCGACTCAACATAGCCCTTGTGCTGCTTCTAAAAGGGACGTTAATATAAATTGCCAAACAATCTTTATTACATTACTTCCTCAATAAAATAATCTTTCCTTTAACATATTAATTTGTGTATAATTCTAGAAAAATATGCTGTGAAACCTCAAAAGTACAGTTTTTCCAAAATGTTTCCTCTATTTTTTACCAATTGTATAAATTATTTTAAAAGCACCTTTTTCTTTACGCAGAACAACAACTTGCTCGCTTCCAACAGGGTTTTCAATTATGATTATAAGTCGCCGAAATAAAGGAATCTTCAAAAGCAAAATGGTGGATAATGTAGCTAAAAATTGATTACAAGGAATTTTTTTTAATGAACTCTTGACACTTATGTTTAAAGATACATACAGTGCACTCCCGATTATCCGGGTTAATCGCTGGGAGGGATCGCACGGGCAATAGAAAAACACGGATACTCCTTTTTATTAAACGAACTCCTTTTTATACACGAAAACTCCTTTTTATTAAAGAAAAATCAACATCAGTACAAAAATATGAAAATTACTTACATTTGTATGCTGTATAACATCAAACTAGGAATTTTCCTTTTAACATTTGCTGCTGAAAAAATCTGTGATGCGTCTTTGCTTCTGCTCTTTGTTCATCTGTTGTCGTATATCGACACATATTTTACGAACCCCAGTAATGTCACCGTAATCAAACCCTCGTTATCCCATATAATCTAACAAAGTTTTCACAGATTGTAGAGCAGCAGATCGAGAAATTGTATTTCCCTCATTTAATACATCTCCTGCATCAGTACTAGCTGATTCTCCATTATCAAGTTTTTGAAGGATTTGTAATTTTTGTTTAACATTTAAAATGTTTCGCTTTCGTATCTCACCACTCATTTTTACCAGAAAAAAATTTTACGCTACTAACTGACAATAAACAAGATGCAAAAACTAAAGGAACACGAGCGGAAGTGAAAGAGGACGAAGAAGTTAAAGAATGACGTGTCAGGCAGAAGCGTGTTCGTGCGAGAATGAGCTAGCAGGAAGTGGATGATTCATTTCTCGGAAAATTAGGGGTTGAACCGGTAGAGATTGCACGTGGAGGAAGGAAGAAACAATTTATTCTTTAGCCTCCGCCTTCACTGCTCACTAATTTCACGGAATGAATCTCTCGATCGATCACCAACATCGATTTTACATGCATGATAAGCATGGAAATGTTTCTCATTAAATTTTTTTGTGAGTCCGGAATGAGCACGGACAATCCGCAAACTGGATAACAAACCGCGCACGGATAATAGAGAGTATACTGTATTTTAAAAGTCCTTATTTTAAAGACTTTTTTTTTTTTAGCTGAGCAGTTTACCATCTCGTACATAGAAATTTGAAAAAAATGCAAATTAATGGCAAATAGAACACCGCCCTCATAAACCCGTGCTTGTAACCATTATGCTACTGAATGGTTGAATGGGTAAGAAAACGTCACCTTTATTAAGGATCGGAAAAAAAAGAAAAATTACAGATCGGATAGTTCCGAGGATGCACAGATGAAAAGAATGCAATGAAAATAAAAATAAGCAAACAAACACTGAAGTACATGAAGTCTGAACGGTATTTACACTAAACCAGCGGGAGTGGTCTCCCTTAAACTTTCTCGTATACTCCTAATACATGTAGAGAAAAAAAATAAGTTAAAAGGCAGTGAAACGAACAGGAACCCCTAACGCAGGGGAGAAAAAAAAATAAGCGAAACGTCATACCACGATTTCTGAAGGTTGTCCAACGCGGAAGTGGAATTAGAAGCCGGCGTGATTAGGGCTGGGTGTAAGATAAACAAAACGAAATTTGCAATTTGAACGCCTTTTTTTAACCGATTGACACAAAAATTGGGCACAAATCTACCATTAAGGTAAGGAGGCCACATACCAAATTTCGTTCATCAAAAAAAGGTAATTTTTTAAAGAAGTTATTGTGTTCAAAAGCATGCGATTATAGAGACAGTCAACCCTTTGACGGATTGGGTCCAAAATTTGATACAGACTTACATTCCTGATGATAAAAATGTGTACCAAATTTTATCCACCGAGCTATTTAAGTTTGTGAGTTATCGCGTTCACATTAACACGGGTAGAAACCTGCAAATTATGTGTAAAGATTGTATACCAAATTTCATCCCCGTAGCTCTAATAGTTTTCGAGTTATCGTGTTCACAGACGGACAGACACGCAGACATAATTCCAAAGTTGTGTTTTTCGAACTTGGAGGTCTAAAACGTGGAGATTTATAAAAATCTCGAGTTGGAAAGAACAAAAGGGTTTAAATTTTTTCAAAGAGGGATCTGTTTTGGAGGATGAATTTTATTATTTTATGTCTGGAGGCAGTGGCGAATCCAAGAATTGGGTCTGGGAGGGGCTGAGGTATAAATGTTTTGTATCATCGTAACGAATGTCAAGTCTTATGGCTTATGTAAGCCAAAACTTTTGGACTTTACAGACTTTACTCACCTGACAATGAGAAACATGAAGAACACTGCAATACTTTCTATAATTTAACAAAAAACACAATGAAATAACTGGTAAAAACATGTTTTTGACTGTGTCAACGCTGCAAATACGAGTGGAATGACTACAAAAGTGGGAAAACTTTCGAGCCTGTCAAAAACCAGGAAGAAATGTTTTCACTTTTTTTAAAGGGAGAAAGAAAGAAAAAAAGGCTGTAGTGATTTTAAATAAAATAGTGTAGTAAAGGAAGAAAAAAAAACAGCTGTAGTAATTTTAAATAAAATAAAGAATTCTGGTCTAGCTCTGGGGGGGATGCAGCCCGATAGCCCCCCCCCCCCTGGATTCGCCACTGTCTGGAGAGGTTGTTGGACGCAACTCTCCTAAACCATTCTTGTATTAGATTTGGTGCTGATTTTCTTAAATGCCAAGAGGTCGTGAGAATGCACTCTGTAATTAGTGGCAAATATTGCTTTTTATCGTTAACATATTTAATTTTAGTTGCCTTCGCACTTATTCTTTTTCCAGTATCAACAGAAACATCGGGAATCTGTGAATATTTTTCAACTTTAAAATGCATCGGTGTTACCGTTAAAATGTACAATTCAGTTATTTCATAGAATAACTAGGTATTCAATTTGTTATTTCATGAAATACTTAGTTATTCCATGAAATAACGGATTAAAAATAACTAGGTTATTCATGAAATACCTAAATATTCTATGAAATAATACATTCCATGCTTTAACGGTAACATCGGTTTTGAAACAGAATAAAGTTTGAAGAAGAGAAGAAAGAAAAAATGTTTCTTTTTCTTAAGTCACCTAAAAAAGTCTTGATGGAGAACAAACGCACTCGAAACAATTTATGAGGAAGATTCTTGTTTCCCAAATAAAAAAATAAAAAAACAGTCCCCTTATCATTATCCCTGCTTAAAAGAAATGGCGATGCATTACGAGTCGTCATTACGCAACTAATCAGCCTTGAAAGGAGATGCTTTGACGAATTTCTAACTACAGATGATTCTACATCAGCCTAAGATGATTCTACATTAGGCAAAAGCCGCTGAAATTCCATCTTGTTTTGAAAGTCAAATGTAGAAAAATTAATTGGTGAGATTTCCATTTAATTGAAATTTCGAATTAACTCCGCGGACGAATCCTGAATTTATTTCAAGCAACGCATATATCTCTTATCCGAAACCTTTTTGTCATCATCTATGACATACGATGAAATAAAATTTACCCATTTGTCCGTATACTGCTTTCTATACTTATAAAAGCCAATGTTTGTGTGTGTGTGTTTGTCTGCGATGCACAGACGAATCTATCGCACTTACAACCATGAAATTTGGCACACAGGTAGTCGTAATGGTGACTGAATGCACCTCGAAGCCTAAATTTTAAAATTTAATCTAGAATTTTTTTATTTAATATTTTGTGTTGTTTTGGTTGATTTTTCGCACTAATATCTCAATAGAATGGTTTCGAATAATTGTACGACAAAAATAGATACACCATCGGAAAGAGCACGCGATTTCCGTTCTAATAAAGTTAGTTTTGAATTTCTAACATAATTTACTGAATTTTGAGAAATTTTTAAAAAATAGTCAGTTTTGGCATCAGACTGTTATTTTTGTTTTTAAATTTGTTGCATCCGACTTTCTAATAACTCTATTATTTTCAATTTTTTTCAGCTTATAACTAGAACGGTTCTGTGGGATTTAAAACAAGAACGGTTAAAATATCTTTTCCCGTGTTTTTTTAATTAATTTTTTTCTGGGCGGTTGAGAGTTATTTTTCTCGATCGAGTTCCTCGCGCGGTATTTCTTTGGAACGTAGCTGACAATTTTGATTGGCGGACGCTCAGGATACGTCATGACCTTCACCTGAATGAATTATTTCGATTATTATTTTCGGATTCAATTTTATATTTTGCTTGCTGTATAATAATCATTTTTACATTCCAATTTTGTAATATTGTTTTGGATTAACGTACTCTGTCCTGTAGCGCGAAAAAAAAATAATAAGCAGGAAAGTCAAATAATGTGTATCTTTTGTTTTGATTTTGTTTTCAAAACCTTTTCATGCCATTGTGGGCCGTGTTTTTTTTTTTTTTTTTTTTTTCTCATTTTGTTAGTCTTGATTCCACGGGCAACGCCGTGCGCGTACTGCTAGTCTCAAATAAAGAACGCTATTACGATCAAAACATCTTTAAATTATAGGTAACTAACGCTTACCTTTGTTTTGGTCTTATCAGGTTTTCTTCATAGTGGAGTGGCTTTAATCTAATCTGAAATCTCTTTATTATGTGGCAGGTATGAAGTCAGGGAGTAAATCTTTAAGAATGAAAATATTTAATAATGATTAAGTTTACATGATTAATTTTACATTTACAAAAGTTAGAAAAAGGGGATTACAAAAACGCGCGTAGCAAAGTTGGCCGCTAAAACCAAGAGTAAGCAAAGTAAACAAAACCCCTGGTGGCGGGGAAGGAAAGTTCTCTT
>BGPR01010956.1:7107-28582 GCA_013235015.1 Araneus ventricosus | reverse complement strand
TGGCTTAGTAAAAAGTGACATAAACGCACTAACGTTCTGTCACCATAACCAGTGGCGTAGTGAGCTCACAGAAGAATAATATGTTTTTAGGCCAATCGGCATTAATGGCTTAGTAAAAAGTGACATAAACGCACTAACGTTCTGTCACCATAGCCAGTTGCGTAGTGAGCTTACAGAAGAATAATATGTTTTTTAGGCCAATCGGCATCAATGGCTTAGTAAAAAGTGACATTCATGCAACAATTTTTGACTCCATGGCGCCTCCCAAGACTGGAACCGGGGCACCTACACCCCTTTTCACCCCATTCAATACGCCACTGCTTCCTTCTGTATGGTGTTCAAATTTTTTCCTCCTATCTTTGTTTACAAGGAAGCTACAGCCATTTGTAAGAAGTTCAATTGTTTCGAATTACCCTGTACAGTGAAAAAACTTACATGGATAAAAATTACTTAAAATATTTGAATTTCTTTTATACAGGCCTCATCTGAATGCGATGACGATATCGAATGCCACGGCAGAGGAGATAAAAACTGTGGACCGTACCTTATCTCGTACCTCTACTGGGTAGATGGAGGCGAACTTGGAGGTGGTAAGTTGTCTTTTTTTCAAGCCGACTTGGGCAATCCGCTTGTCCACCAATACTACTGAATGAGTCAGAACTTCATCGATACTAATTTTGTCACAAGCATCATTGCTTTATCTACTAAGTCAGCGGTTCCCAACCTTTTTGGTTTTATGGACCACCTGTTGTGCAAAAAATATTTTGAGGCCCACAAACTAAATATACAAGAAAAACACACACACGCCTTAATATGTGTGTGTAAGAAAAAACAATGACAAAAATAAGATAAAATGAGAAAATTGGAAGAGATTAAATAATGGAAAGAATATTATGGTAAACCGCTCATTAGAAAGGGGGGGGCTTCCCACTGATATTCATAGTGCTTTTTTTCTGCTAACAGCGAACGAATAAACTTTAAAATGAACCGTTATCCCCCCCCCGAAAAGCACCAACCACAAAGCAATAAAAGACATTTCTAGACTGAAAAGGAGGCATGAAAAATTGCAAAGTTTTATATTTGTTTTCTTTTACATTATATACATATAGGATTAAAAAAAAATTATTTATAAAGCAAAAAATGAGTGAGACTCTTGAAGCTCCCCTGACTTGATTAAAGTACCGCGGCCCACTAATAGACTATCCGAGGCTCACAAGTGAGTCGAGGCCCATAGGTTGGGAACCACTGTACTAAGTTACTGGTCACTATTGCTACAAGAGCAACTCAGTGCTCTGATTTGTTGGCGGTAAAGAGTTAGTCATGGAACTAAGGAATAGGGGGAAGGTTGTCGAATTTGGACTACCAAAACATTTTTCAGTGTACAGTGATAAATAAGTAATTTTCTTAGAAGAAGGGAGTGGAATTTTTCGGCAGTTTATTTATCTTCGAAAAAATGAAATTAGCTTTTTAAAAAATGCACTTTATAGTAGAAAAAAATAAGAAGAAAAGCAGAAAAAAGTGGAATTAAGAATGAAGCATAAAAAGCAGAATTAAGCAGAAACCAGGGGGAGTGTTCTCCCCTGAACTTTCTCGTATACTTCCCCAAAAAGGTGCCGTTTCCCCTTCCCCCGCGTGGCTAAAAAAATTCGAACCTATTGTTACCCAGAATCCAATGACTATCGGAAGGTTTTTCATTATAGTGATTGAAAAATATCCAGGTAAAGAATGAAATTCAAAGAGATGCGTAACGATTTTCTTCTCTTCCCGGCTCAAGGACAAACTGACGTAATTCGCTACTCCGTAATGAAATTCCTCTCCGTTCTTCCAGTACGCATGCGCGTGGAGATAACGGATTCTCTTCAAAAGTAAATTATAAGGACCGACAGACAGTCAACCCTTTGACGGATTTGGCCCAAAATTTTATGCGGACCTACATTCATGACGATAAAACAGTGTACCAAATTTTATCCATCTGGCTTTTCAAGTTTTTGAGTTATAGCGTTCGCATGACCTCGAACATACAGACAGACAGACTTCCCGTTGACGGATTTTGTCCAAAATTCGATAGAAACCTACAAATTATGTTTAAAGACCACATACCAAATTTCATCCCCTTAGCTCTAATAGTTTTCGAGTTATCGTGTTCACAGACAGACATGATTCCCAAATTGTGTTTTTCGGACTCGGGGAGGTCTAAAACGTGGAGATCCGTCAAAATCTCGAGTTCGAATTTTTTGACGATTACAATACTTTCTCTTCGTATACGAGAAAGTAAAAATGAAGAAAATTAAGTTCGAAGTTAGCATATTGTTTCGCTTATTTTCTATTTGAAGCAATCGGCCCAGTCGGCTAAAGGTCGGCCCAGTCGGCTAAAGGTCGGCCCTGATTGCATCGCGTACTCTGGACTTCCAACACGTCTTTCCTCTTTCCGGGTCTATTCTGGTACCCCCGGTTGGGTTGGGAGACGTCACTTTTTAAGCACTGCAGTGTATTTTGTTAACTTAAAAAAAGGGAAATTAAATAAATTTTAGCAAAAAAAAATTATTTTAGATTCAATTTTCAAAATGCATATTTCACAGTTCGAGTTGCAGACTTCCGGTCTCAAAAATTTTATTTTGATAAATATAATTCTAAAAATGGCTTTTTACGAAAAAAAAGTAGCCGAAACTGCCGTAAAGCATCCTACTATTATTTTGTTTGCGATAAGGAAACACGTTTAATGGTTTGCAACAAGAGCTTATCCACCCACCCACCCCTCTTTGTTTATTCACGCGTAAACGAAATTACCCATATACGATTACAACCACATAGTAACACGCATGCGCTCTGATTATATCGTCAACGTTATGTACAGAGAAAAATTTCCAAGATTCAGTCAGAGCGCATGCGTAGAACGTTTTTTCAACTCTGAGGAGGTAATGCAGGGTAACAAGATACGTAGGCAAATCGCTTTCGCCGAGTTGCGATCAGCGACATCTAGTGTTGGAAGTCGACGTAAAAAACTTTTAGACGACCACGTTAACAACGGGAAAAGTGACGTCTCCCAACCCAACCGGGGGTACGAGAATAGACCCCTTCAGCTCACATTAGAACGGCTGTATTCCTCCTTCCGCCCAATAGGCTTGCCACAGGGCAGATTCTGGCATCAAGCAATTCGACGTCTTCCCAGTTTTGTATAGAGTAGTTAATAATTGATAGTCGGGTGCGATCTGCAGAGGTCGAGGCATTGAACAAGGAGATGCTAAGGTTCTTTTCTGTATGTTAACCATCGGCGAGAGAGAAAAGCTACTGTATCTTGCCCTTTGTCAGTGTGGCAATTTGCCTCTGTTGCGAGCGGTGCCTCGGATGGTTTATTGGTCTCTTTGAAAACAAGTGGGCACAATTAATATTTAATACCCCAACTTCTTGAAAATGACGAAATACCTTGTTTCGATGGCTTTTCGCAAATAGTAAAACACATATTTCTAAGATTTTCAAAATTTTAATAGTAAAATGAAAAATAATGACACAAAAAATTATTTATTTCCTGTGCCAAAACTACTAAATGTTATTTAAATTAATTGTAAGACGCAGAAGATATTGTTTGCGTTTAAAGAATACAAGATATCATTCAACACAACGAACTTACGTGTTCAGCTTTCTTGTACAGTTCAAACAACGAACTGTAACACATAGCACGTAGGAATGTTATTTTCGATTTTCGAAATGTTTAGGTACACGATTCCTTAATAGTTTCATATCAAATGAACTTCAAATCAACTTACTAGCAGCTAACGCTGTTCTTGAAGAAATGTTCTAAAATTGCATACACTCGTGTGTAGCTGTGGGTACTTACGTATTAACGTCACCGAGGTTACAGATTGGCGGGAATGCGCCAAAAAAGAGCAATCTTGTTTACAAAAACCGCCAAATTGGTGGCACTTTAAAACCGCCAAATTGGCGTTAATACGTAAGTACAAAAACCGCCAAATTGGCGGCACTTAAAAACCGCCAAATTGGCGTTAATACGTAAGTATAAAAACCGCCAAATCTGTAGCCTCGGTGGCGTTAATACGTAAGTACCTAGCTGTGCTTTAAAATTGATTCAAAATGGACTTAGATACTTGTTTTGGATTTTGTGAGCACTGAAACAGCTTGTAGCAGAACTGTTGTTATAATTAGATTTAGGTTTAGTTCAAATAGGTTTATTAAATGCAATTAACCTAATTAACAATCCCAGGTTTAAGCTTCGTCTAATAATTATTTTTATGAATGTAATCAATTTAACCTTCAGAATGCGACACAAAGAAAGACAATATTAATTTGAAAAATATGACATTAAACTTTATTTACAGTATAGATATTTAATTACAAATTTAGCATTAAATAAAATAAGCCCAGGAAGAGTAGGATCACCTAAAAATAATTAAAACAGTATAATATATATAGTACAGTCTCATAAACAGTCTGTAATTGTCTCTAGAGATTCGATATCATGAAATGTATTTCAAACTCACCAGGCGGCGTTACGCAATCTCCAGTTCAGTATTCATTAAAATATATGCACTTGTAGTTTCCAGTCAAAGGTGCTAATAGAACCAAGTCACTTAATTGCCTTCTTAACTCGCCACATATGGTCTCAATAAAATCTTTTTAATTTACCAGGCATTCACCGTCACTTGTATAATGAAACCATTCAGAGAAATCGGCCACTTAAAGGTTTCTACCAAAACCAACCACTTCGTTTCTTGTTACCTTATTCTCAGCTCTCTTTTTTTCTTATCTCCACCCCTTTATTTATCTCGGAGTCCAATCTCCGTCCTTTCCCTTGCTGCATTGGCCAAGGGGTGGTGTCTCTGGATTGTTCTCGACCTTTCTAGAGTTCAGGGCATACGTCGCTTTACTCGCGAGGATAGAGGGTTGTGTCTTGATTCTCCTCGATCTATCTAGAGTTCAAGGGTGGCGCCGCCTCTACTTGGCGACGTTATTCGCCGCCATTCTCGAAATTTCTATTCCAGAGAATTCTCAAGTTCACTATGTAATTCACTGCGTTCTAATTCAAGTAAAATATTACACAACCCTGTCACATTAGGCTATAAAGGTTTTAAGGCTTAGGGTTAAGGGCAAAACCTTCAATGTATATCGACTCCTATGTTTTAGGAGGCGAACGCCACTGAAAAATATATCACAATAACGTACCATTATGATTGTAAAATCTTATAAAGAGTATATATGTACCATTACATTGTGGGGCTAAATTAAATAGTTTCTCTCTTTTTGAATCAAGATTCGAAAGTAAGCGTTTCTGAGGGGGCCTTCGAACGACGTTATAGAGAGGTTTCACAGTAAAACCTGTGACGAAGATTTATTTTATGCCTTCCCCAGCAAAGGACACCACGAGTAGTGGATGAGAAGCCTCCGAATAAATGAGCGGATTCTCGCTTCCCTGATCAGCATAGTAATGATGTGGGATCGAGTTACCTCCACTCCGATTATGGAACGTACCTCCTTCGGGAGAGGTCGGGCCGTGGTTGATGGTGGCTATTAGGACTCCGACCTCCATTTTCGACTGCTCGTTCTTCACTTGACCGCAGATGGCAAGGCAGGGCGGGGGTTGTTCGACTTATGCTTATTCCATGCCTTATTGTTGATCTTCAAATGCTGATTTTTTTATTATTATTCAACTTTGCAATTAAATCCTTAAAATATCCTTCTTCGTATGTGTAACCATAATTTTTACTTATTTCCCTTATTTATTTCTCTTTTTGCAGACTTCGAAAAATGCGTGACCTACAGGCCTTGCGCCGAAGCCACCATCAGAGGCTACATGAACAAGTGGGCCTCGGATTGCAACGGTGACAAGCGCGTGGACTGTTACGACTACGCCCGCATCCACAAAACAGGTGGTCCTTCCTGTAACAGCACTTGGGTGCTTACCACAGATTACTGGATGAGATTCGAAGCCTGCTACAGTCTGATGACATGAGAAAAGCGTGTATACACAGGGACTCAAATAATAATTGTACAGTGTATTAAGTTGCGTTGTTACATATTTTAATTTTCAAAGCAGTGGTTCTCAACTTCTTATAATTTAAACCTCGACTTTCTGCTTAAGGTTTAACCACCTTCCATTGATTTTTATCGAATTTTACCTACCTACCGATGAATTTTGGGATTTGAATTATTTAATAACATATTACCTTTTTGTTACTTATCTTTTATATTTATATATGACATTTTATTTTTGTATTAAGATAATTCATATTTTCTTACATACGACACACTGTAAATATGGTATTTTATTTTTTTTAATTTGTAGGCTTATTATTAGAAAAATAAATTTAATTAAAAAGTAATTAACTTTTAAAAAATTACAATATTTTAATCATGTCTTCGGACTAGTTGAGGATCACTGGTTTGCAATGAATACCTATATTTTACAAGGCATATTTTTATTTTGCGGTTTGATTTGAAAGCTTTCATTTACCATTGTTTTTTGTTGTTGTTCATGTTTTTTCGTTTTCAAATTTTAACGTAGAATATGTTTTTATATACGGGTCAACTGATTAAAAATGTCACTCAAAAAACATACTGCACTTATCAACAATTCAGTTGTGTAACTACTTTTAATGATAGTTCAGTGGTAATACAGTTGCATGCCAGAACAATTCTAAGATCTAAAACAACTAACAATTGCTATGGTAACCATGAAAAATCATCCCTTTTCGTATAGAGTGTACGGAAGTTGCCATGGTAACACAATTATCATGGTTGCTACCGTGATAAAGCAGTTTAAATGTTTTAAGTATTGCACTGGCCAAAAACTGATTATGATTGCCATGGTAATACAGCTATAAGGTATACTAGCCGCCTTCGGCGACCAGCTTGTTCGCCGGGAATATGATTTCAATTGAATCTTGCATCATTTTATATCCATGATTCTCTTAACAATGCAATTTTAGACTTCAGATTGTGGTAGGTATTTAACCCATGTTCTATTAGTGACCTTGGGCCTCTTCTGTTTATTGTCTACATAAATGTTACTAGTGGAGTCAAATAACTGACCATGTCATGTAACCTCTAATTCCACGTTGTCGGTACGGTCTTCACTTTCTTATTCCTCTTGTAAAAGATGCATTTGATTTCAGCATTAAAATGACGCAGCACATTTCAGGGCCAGCGGTATGTTAGTATGTTAGCTGGATTATAGCATGCTGAGAAAAGAATGAAAACATAGCAACGTTATTAAGGAAAAACGCCGCAATTACGCCTAATTTTTAATTAAATAAAATTTCAAAAAAAAGCCCCGAGGTGCACATTCCCACCCTTCAAAGTATGTGCCAATTCTCGTAGCTCAAGGTCTAGTGGTCTGCCCTGTAGAGAATCAACACACTCAGAGACACACACATTCTCCTTTATTATTAGTAGAGATTAACATAGTATAGTAAAGTTCTTTAATACTTAAGCCAATGCAGTGGCCAATCATGAATTGTATTTGAAAATGATAATGCAGTTATAAGGTATATTATCATAATACAAGAAAGTACTTTAATGCTTAAACGGATGCAGTGGCCAAAAATCAATGGTAGTTGCCATGGTAATGTTACCAAAGTAAAGCATTTTAATGCTTAAACCATTCAGCGTCGAAAATAAATACATAATTTATATCCAGAAAAATGGTTCAGGCAATGGTCTTTTATTTTTAAATAGTTTATTGTAAAATAAAATAGAATAAATTTTAAACAAGACTAGTGAAAACATATTTTCAGTTATAGAATCAATAAGCCTTTAAATATGTGGTTATATTATATTGAAAAAAACCCATATATTCTTGTTGTTGACCTCATTTGGAGCTATTTTGTTTAATTTTTTTATATTTCATTCTTAAATTTGAATATGTTTGTTATATAGTCTATTTAGTTTTCTCTCTAATTTTAGATGTTTTGATTTAGCATGAAGATATCATTGGATAGGGTTTTTTTTACCTACTTCAAAGATACCATATTCACTTTACTTTAAAACATATTGTTTTTCAAAATTTATAATGTTTGATTATTCACCTGCTCTTGTTTATGTTAGCCTCGCGCTGCATTTTGTAGCGCATGTTGAAAAAATTCATTCTCAATAAAAGATAATAAAGAACGGTTTCCTATATATTATTTCTGTTGCCTTCTTCTCAACTAAAAAAACGTACAGCTATGAATAAGATATCATTGGATAGGATTTTTTACCTACTTCCAATGATTGCATACTCACTTTACGTTATAACGCATTGTTTTTCAAAATTTAATCAAGACGAAAAATTCTCATTCCGGCATTCTTAACCTACCTCAGATGACACATGCTAGAAACTCAAAAGAAAATTTGTGACGGCATATCATCGTTGAGCAGATCAAGGACAGAAACTACTCAACTTTAGGTTTCACTTTTAAATTCATTATGCTTTATTCCATTCTGTCCTCCAAGATGCACGCTATCTACGAGTCTAAATCTGTATCCTGACGGATATAACGCGCACTAGACCATGGTAAACAGTGGACATATTTTAGAATTGGATATCCAATCAGCGAATTTCTGATCTTTAATCTGAGACTAGCATCAGAGCACCTCAGCTCAGACCCACACAGGAATTTTTAATTACTGGAAGACTGTTCAAAATTAGTATTATTAACTATATGCAAAGGCTGCTTTTTTAAACCATAACCAGCGGGAGTGTCCTCCCTAAAACTTTCTCGTATACTTCCCCAAAAAGGTGCCGTTTCCCCTTCCCCAGCGTGGATAAAAAATTCGAACATATTGTGACCCAGGATCCAATGACTATCAGAAGGTTTTTCAATATAGTGATTGAAAAATATCTAGGTAAAGAATCAAATTCAAAGAGATGCGCAACGATTTTCCGCTCTTACAGGCTCAAGGACAAACTGACGTAATTCGCTACTCCGTAATGAAATTCCGTTCCGTTCCTTTCGCGGGCACAGAAGATTGCTTCCAATATGCATGCGCGTGGAGATAACGGATTCTATTCAAAAGTAAATTATACAGACCGACAGACAGTCACCCCTTGGACGGATTTGGCCCAAAATTTTATACGGACCTACATTTAAGGTGAAAAAATGTGTAAAAAATTTTATCCATCTAGCAATTAAAGTTTTTGAGTTATATTGTTCGCATGTCCGCGGACAGACAGACAGGCAGACTTCCCTAGACAGATTTTGTCCAAAATTTGATAGAAACCTACAAATTATGTGTCAAGTTCACATACAAAATTTCATCCCTTTATCTCTAATAGTTTTCGAGTTACCGTGTTCACAGACATACAGACACACAGACAGACACAATTCCAAAATTGTGTTTTCGTACTCAGGGAAGTCTAAAACGTGGAGATTCGTCAAAATCTCGAGTTCGGATTTTTTGACGATTACAATACTTTCTCTTCGTATACTTTCGTATACGAAAAAGTAAAAAAGTTACTGAAGGATCGAAGTATTGTAATTCAGCTTAGGTCAGTTTTCAGAGTAAGTGCTTAGAATAAAATGCGAAGCTTTCAATTAAATTTCCGGTATTAATTAATATACCCCTGATTTTGCAACTTGGCGACGCAGATTTTCAGAAATTTTTCCAAAATATTTCAATCCAATGTAAATAAACAGCAAAAGAAAAACTTAATCACTTTAAAAAAAATAACTTCTAATAGCTCCAATTCCTAACCAAGATATAAAAGCAAGAAATAGTTTATAAGCAAGAAATTATATAATTCTACGAAAACTGCTTTCTAATAGTTAAATAAATATATGACAGAGAAAACTTTATCAAGAGTTTCATCGGATAAGAACACTTAAAGTTCAAGCCTCATTGAAAGAATATTTTATATTAAAACGGCAATATAGTAAAGGCTACAGTGTGCAGCATTCTAGCCCCCTGTGCTTTTTATTTGACTTTTCTTGCCATCTTGTCGACCTGTATTTGTTTAGAGTCATGTCAGTCCATGAACAGCTAGCAGCGACAGAAACACAGTCTTTTGAGACACATACTTTCCCCCACTTATTCCAGATAAAGCAATAAACTAAATATTTTTATATTTAATTAGTTTTATTACATTTGAGTATTACGATATATACAGACAGTAGTTGCTAAAATAAAGGTATAAGATATGCTATGTTGCTTAACCATTTAACTATCTTTAAATTTGCAAAAGAGCTACTCGAAAGGAGGCTGTATTCTTACTGTCCTACCGCCAGCATAAAAACCAATCCCACTAAGGCGCCTATGGGAATGTCTTTTACCACGCCAACTTGATTATTGTGCCCGCTAGGGTTTCCGTGTTTACTTTGATTGGCGCGAAACTGAGTTTCTTCTTCATTGTATTTTGAAAACCTTCCATCTTTATTTACAATTAACAGCTAATAACAAATTATTTTCAACTTTAAGACACTTAAGAAGGAATTCATTCTACTTTGAGTCACACATATACACACACAAAAAAGCTACGAAGTAGAAATGTTTACATCCTTATAACAGATTGCATCTCTCGGTCGTCGTCGAAATGGAAAAACTTTACCAAGCATTTCTCGCCAAAAAAGCGAAATATCGCCAAATATTGGCATCGATAACACTCCCCATAGGCTTCTATAGTGGGATTGGTATTTTTGCCTACAGCCACGGGAAAAACCCTGAACAGGGTTGCCGCAAGTAGACGAGTCGAAGAAAGGAGGGAAACGGGTATAAAATCAACCACAACATTTGGCAAACTAAACGCACTTCGTTAGGCGAGGAATTCGTTTTCGACCGAAGCACGAAGCGAAAAGAGACTTCCGCCGATTCTATCTGCGCCAAATGAAAGAAAGCCCTTTTCTTCACCCCCAAAATGCAGTGGAATATCCCATTTCCATAACGACCGACATGTCTGGTTCTCGTGGCGGTAGAACAGAAGAAAGATCTTTAACCCTTTGCGGACAGGTAACTTTTTAGAAGACTCGGATTAAGTTGGCGCACTTTATAAGAGAAAGTGGGTAAAACCGGGTACTTAAAATTTGAAGACCTGTTGGAGCTAAACTATTCGACATAGTACTTGTCAAATTTTATTAAAATATTCATTGTTTATCGGAGTACAATATATATTTCAAGAAAAGTCATAGTTTGATTATTTTTTCTACTAAGGATGTTTTTATAAAAAAGTCATACCACCCGGTTTTACCCCACTAGTGGGGTAAAACCAGGTGGTAGCATGTTAACTCTATGGGAAATTAGGAAAACTCGATTTTCTGTGGAAAAGTGGAAGGCATTTTTATTTTGTATGACAATTTAAGAATATTAGTTACAAAATCCACATGTAAAGCAGTTGTCTTCTTCCTCCGCGCCACTGCAACTTTTGTCGGCCCAACTACGCAAGTTTCTACATTGGATTAACCCTTATCATTTATTAAAATAAGAAAATACATCATTAAAACGTAAGCAATCAACGTCTGAAGTGTTTTTATCGTCTTCATCGGAGGAATCATCATTACTGACTATACCGGTCTTACGCCACTTGGGGTACCCGGTTTTACCCCGAGTGCAGAGGTTATAAAAAACGAAATAGAACCGCTCAATTATTAAGCCAAATCTCTATTTTTTGATAGGATATAGATCCTTAGTAAACGTATAATATGCTGTACTAAATATAGTTTATATAACTGTTGTGATTATTAAATAAGCATGGTTTAAAAATCAACCGAACATTTGAGAGTTGACATCCTAAACGAATGAACCTTCACAGATGCAGTGAATTCAACAGCAACATCACGCCACTGTGACTGTTCCTTTTTCTTGAGTAGTAGAGTGTAATTCAGTACCTGTCCACTAGAAAAGAGAACTGGTAACGCAGGAATAAAGGGTACCCGGTTTTACCCACTCTTCCCTACGCCATCCCATTTTTTCCAACTCTGCACTTATTTAATTATATAAAAAGTTATTCTTCATAATGCAATAAAATTAGGGGTTGAAATGGGCGGATAATATACACACTTGTGTCCGAATTTTAGCCGCTATCGTCTTCGTTAACAGGATTTCCTACACCTCAATCTCGAAATCGGTGAACTGTGTCGCACATTATACGCCGTACCTGTCCGCAAAGGGTTAACGAATGTCGAAAGCAAATGACAGACCAGCGGGAGTGTTCTCCCCTAAACTTTCTCGTATACTTCTCGAAAAAGGTGCTGTTTCCCCTCCCCACCGTGGATAAAAAGATTCGAACCTATTGTAACCCAGGATCCAATGACTATCAGAAAATATTTAGGTAAAAAATCAAATTCGAAGACATGCGTTCCGATTAAATGAATACCGATTTCTACTCTTTCTTGGCTCAAGGACAATCCTTCCGCGTGCACAGATTGCTACCAAGTACGCATGCGCATGGAGAATCGGATGAAAAAAAGCGCCAAGCAGGAGTCAATAAATATCGTGCACAGAAGATTGCGTTCAATACGCATGCGCGTGGTGATAGCGGACTCGTTGGAGATGCGCTTATACAGACTGACAGACAGTCAACCTTTTGACGGATTTGGCCCAAAATTTGATACGGACCTACATTCATGATGATAAAACTGTGTACCAAATTTTATTCATCTAGCTATTTAAGTTTTTGAGTTATAGTGTTCGCATGACCGCGGACAGACAGACAGACAGACTTCCTGAGGACGGATTTTGTCGAAAGTTTGACAGAAACCTACAGATTATGTTTAAACACCACATACCAAATTTCATCCCCGTAGCTCTAATAGTTTTCGAGTTATCGTGTTCACAGACAGACAGACATAATTCCAAAATTGTGTTTTTCGGACTGAGGGAGGTCTAAAACGTGGAGATCCGTCAAAATCTCGAGTTCGAATTTTTTGACGATTACAATACTTTCTCTTTGTATACTTCGTATACGAGAAAGTAATAACAAAGAACGGAAGCAAGGATTCTGGCTGAGGAGTCAGCAGAAAGAAAAGGAAAGGAGCTGAACGCCCAGAACAACAATTACGAAATCTGATTTTATAGAAATGATACTTGGACACATCACTATGGGCATCTTACGGGCCATATTGTCGACATGAGAGCGGATAATACACTCACTTCCAAAAGCTAAGCACAATTCTTAATATGAGAAAATTTTGGAGTTAATATAAATACAATGGTTCTCAATTAGTTGTGGAGAGTCGTGGGACTTGCAATAATCGGAGCTCACATTTTTAAGTGAAAATCTCGTCACGAGGGCATATAGGAGGTCGAACAGAAAATGATAAAGAAGAAAAGGGATTTCGACTCATCGCGTTTCACAGAAAGCTGATATTGAGTTGAAACTTTCATCAATGGTTTTGATTGTTATCCACAATATTTCCATGCATTTTGGTAAAAATCTTAAGCTTGAATATCGGGAAGATGTAAAGGTTTATTTTAAAAATCCCATATATTTCTGAAAGTCTTTTAATCATAACTTGCAGAGTTTTCAACCAAATTAAACGAAACTTACAGAATTCATGCAAATATGTTAGAGGAACATTGAATCAAAATTTGAAGTAAATTCCTTGAATATTAGAGAAAATATGAGTATTTGTAGTAAATAATTTTTTACTGCGCATGTGCGAAACGTAGCACAATTTTTCTTTCACAATTTAAGAGCCAGATAAATAGGGCAACTAATATTAAAATTCCAGTTGAGTACTGTTAGTATTCAGAAATATGTCGGCATTGCAAAAGCGGAATTGCTTTTGTTCTCTAAGAAAAACAAAATGAAGAGGGTTCATGCATAAATTGATATTTTTTAAACTTGAATCTTTGGAGATTAATATTGAATTTCAACTTTTCGGGATAATTCACAGTCTATATCTGAGTGTTGGCTGCGCCTTATGATCCAGGATGGGAGTATAGTCCATAACCTTTCTATCGGTGTTGATTTGGTCCAGGATAGGAGCATAGTCCACAGTCTTTATCAGAATCTTGACTTTCACAGTGATCCAGGATGGGGCTGGGGGATAATCCACAGTCTTTATCTGAGTGTTGGCTGCGCCTTATGATCCAGGATGGGAGTATATTCCATAACCTTTCTATCGGTGTTGATTTGCAACAGTGGTCGAGGATAGGAGCATAGTCCACAGTCTTTATCTGAATGTTGACTTTCACAGTGATCCAGGATGGGGATGGGGGACAATCCACAGTGCTTATCTGAGTGTTGATTGGGCCCTATGATCCAGGATGGGTGTGTATTCCACAGTCTTTATCTGAGTTTTGACTTCAGCCAGTGGTTCAACTCACGTCGTCAAAATGCATTTCCAAAAGCATTGAACTGCAGTGCCACAACTGTATCTATCTCTGGACACAGGCCGAATTTTACATAACTCCGGGCCTCTTGGTGACGCTAGAACGTTCGTCACTGGATTACTGTGCGTACTAGATTGACCGTACTAATTTCATCAGTCCCCTAATGTTCAGTATCGATGTGCTTCAGCTCACTGGAGCCAGTTCTGTTTTTGGACTAGCGTTATCCGATGACGTTGCCGACGTAGGAGATTGATTAATTGTATGCGATGCTGCTCCCGGAACAGTGTGCAAGCGGAAATTGACGGACCTAGATCATAATTAATCTGTAACATAAATTTTTACAGCTCTCGGACAAATTTATGGTAGTTAATTGAAGATTCCCCTGGGTTAGTACCGTTTTTCGGCTTTACAACTCTGGGGATTGTTTGCCTCAGACAACTGCTCTCAGATATCGCCCAAGAACCCGGAATGTGCTCACTTTTATAGCCGTGTTTTTGGCCAAGAGCAGTGATATATTATTGCTTGTCTATTGACTTGTCATGCCATCTACCATGTCACCATTACAAGTCGTGCGCAGCATGAGAGATGCAATGTCAAATAATCTAAACATAAAACTTTGGGAGTATTTAAAAACGTGTTCAAAAGGACGCGTTGGGAGCTATACATTCTTCGCATGCTATTGTTCATGAAACTGTGTTATAGTGCTATTATAAATTTGTATTCCATTAATCCTCTGTTGACTACTTTATTTGGTGCATCCGTTGTTTTTCTTATTTAATTCACTCGCAAAGAGTCCCCAGTATCGGTCCCTTTATGCATTTGAAACCCCATGTTCCATTGTAAAAATGAATTGGTTTCTATATGCCTGACGAGCCCTACAAGGTTCTCTAATTATTTTAAAATCACCCTGTATATTTCAGTGTTAGAATCTATGGAAAATAGAACTTGAAAATGCTTCAGATTGTAAAATACACATTGGAAAGAGAGCTAAGCGTTTTCAATAAAATTAATTCCGCTAAAATTAGGATATTAAAAATTTTTCCTCACAAAAGATGAGCAAATAATACCCCCAACTGCGTATTCACTTTAGCCTTATATTGCACAATCTTTTTACTGTTCAGCCGCAGTTGCGTAAATCTGCTTAAATGTGGCTATGGTATACAGGAAATTGAGTTGGGAAAAATTAATTTCGAAATTAAATTGTTGCTTAAATTCAATTAATTAAAATATTAACCAACTTCAAATCAGAAATGTAATAATTGGCAACTCAAAAATCTAATTAATGTAATTATTTTATTAACTAGGTATATTAAACTATTAAAGATTAATCAAAAAAGGCAAAAATATAACTTTCTCAAATATGCCTCACTGCGCAGGATAGCACCACGATTACAACACACGAACCGTCTATGTTTTGCATTTTTAAGGACACGTTCGTCACAATCAAAACTAAAAGAAATAAGGCATCAAGCTTCAAATATGACTTCCGTTATGTTCCTCCATTGTCAATCGAAATATCAAAGGTAAATTTTGACTTGCAAATTCCGTCCTTTCATTTAAACGTGATGAAAGCGAGAATATTTTTATCCTTTATTTTTGAATACCGAGAAAATCCTGGGGAGATTTCCCAAGCAGTACCTAATTATAACGACTGTCTACATAACATTTTCTGTTATCGCCTTACTGAGAAACGGATTGCATAATATTTCGTGAGACAAACACAGCGAAGAAACCACCCTCTTTTAAAATAAAAATCAATTTATACATCTGCTTTAACCAAGGAGAAAATGGTTTGTTAGTTAATAACAGGAACGAGTGGGTGTTTGTGAAAATCCAGAAAATCGCTTTTAGTTTCTCTTTTAGATTTGATTCTTCGATTTTGTGACCTTCTCCAACCTTTTTTGACGCGTTGAGGAAAACCGTTGTGGTCAAGGTTAAACAGTAGGGTGATGAATCTCTTAAAATAAGAATCATCTGCAACAATAGAACGAGTTACGTGTTACATCATTACACAAGTATATAAGCGAAGGTGACTTGTGGTTAAATGCTCACAAAAACAATAAAATGGATTCACGAAGTGTCTGCTTGGCTCTCTGGCTCATGGGCTTTATCGCCTTCATAAATGGTGAGTACAATTAATCGATAATTATGTAATTAAATCGATTAATTTATATGAAAGCTGTATTGATCCAGAATTGCACGATATTTTACTTCTCAAAAACGTTTTGCAAATCTGTGTAAAGAATGCAGACAAAATAATCTAACCTTGAACCTATTTTTAAATTGAAATTAGCTAATTAGAATCATTAATAACTTAATTTAAATTAGCCTAATAATGACTCTCCTCTTTTTACTCAAATGTAGTAAGGAATTATTTTATCAATCTATTATTGTTTAATTCAAAACTAATTGAAACTAACGGACGTGTTCTTTACTTGGTTTTCTCGTATATTTCCATAATACGGTGCGTTTTAGATTTAACTTCGTCACGTAAAGAAAATCGAGTAGGTATTTTTGGGAACGTACCATAAGTATATACCATACCTATATACCTATGGTATATATTTATGTATATACTATGGTATATACATAAGTATATGCCATACCTATTCCCGTCGATCGAAGGCCAAAATTCGATTCGGATGTACAATTTTGATGTAAATCCCATATACCACATTTCATTTGTCTAGCTCATTCCATTTTGAGTTATCATGTTCGCCCACAGTCATGATTTCAAAAATGGGTTTTCCGCAATCGGGGAGATTTATGGAGATTTGTGGTAAAGTAGATTGCTTCTAACTAAAATCCCGAGATAGAATTTCCTGAATTAACGGCAATACTTTTTCTATACTTCGTTCACAACAGAGTAAAAATTTTAAAAAATGGTAGTGATGCAAATATTAATCATTTCTCAGTGTAGTATTAATGTGAATTGATGGAGAAAGAGCATGGGTCGATCCAGGCAAAAATTGGATTCGTTTTGCGGCCCCTTCACAAAATTCCACAGCATAAAAACGGCCCCTTCACAAAATTCAAATTCACAAAAACCGCCCTTCACAAAATTTAAATTCACAAAAACGGTCCTTCATAAAATCTAAATTCGTAAAATCACCCCTCTATAAAATTCAAATTGCAAAAATTTCTGCTAAAATTCACCCAAATTGTAAATCTATTCCTTTCATATAAAATTCAAATTGTAAAAAACGGTTCCTTCACAAAATTCAAATTACATAGAACGGCTCCTTTATAAATTAAAATTGTAAAAACCTTCCTTCACAAAATTCAAATTCGTAAACGGTATTCAATTTCACAAAATTCAAATTGTAAAACTATCCTCATTAAATTAAATTTGTAAAAACGTATTAAATTTCATTTTAAATGAATCCCTTTTTAAAATTTTTTCACGAAATTCAACGAAACACTTTTGATATTAAACGTAAAATATAGAATTACTAGAAAATTTGCTCCCTCTAAAACAGGATTTTAGCTTACATCATATATCAGAACTGATTGTAACAGATTTTACTCACGAAGTATAATACAAAATCTATGTACGCTTTTTGTCATAATTTACAACAATAATGTTCTTTAGTAGAAAGTCAATCGTTTTCATGTTATAAACAAATTTTAATTGGTGTGTTCTTTCATTGTTGAAAGCTGAGGAATATTCTTATCAATTTAAGATGACTCGTAAAATTGAAGGTTTTACATGATAAAAAAATTTTCGCAAAAAACCTCAAAAACCTGGATCACACTCCGAAGAGGAAATATGGTTTTATGATATCTAGTACTTCTATACATACTAAATTATGAAGAAGCCGTTGTTTTATTCTTTTTCTGGTAGGCGATTTAGCATTGTTCAGATTACGAATAACTTATTGTCTTTATGTAATTCTCAATTTACCTTCCTCGATCAAAATCCTTTCATAAATTAGCATGAAGAAGAAATAAATTATAAAGAAAGGTTGATTTGCAATTCAAGCAATTCTGATTTTTCCTGAATTAATCGAAAAATATTTTATCTTGAATAAATTGACATCTCAAAAAAAATTTAATTTAACTTTTTTCTAACTAAAATGCAGTCACTTTCCATCCATTAAATGTATATTAATAGGACCAGAACACATAATATTCAATTAAATTTTTTCCACGTCTGTCATTGAAATGAAAAGGATTATTGAAAAGAAAAGTGCAAATGCTTAAAAATCCGCCGACAAAAATGTTTAAGTTGACCAACAAATAAATTTTTCTTAAAAAAGGAATATATAAGAAAATTTTGAGTTCAATACAGCAATCAGATGCATATTTGATTAACTGTATGTTTTTTTAGAATGTATGACCGTAAAGAAAATTGTTTAGTTATATATTTAAGTGAATTTTAAAAAAGATTAAGTGCATTTTAAAAGATATCTTTTTTTCCACATTTTAACGAGATTCATATTTTAAGACATTGCCCAAAGAACTACTTTTGAAACGATCCTTTTCTAAGAATGATTTTATGATTAAAAAAGAAGTGTTTTGCATAGAAGTCTCTTCGGAGCCGGCCTTAGGAGGTTCTGGACCCGATTGAAAAAAAAATTATTAACATTTTTTAAAATTGTTTTAGTTTTTGTACAATCTAAGGACATATGACAAATAAAAGACTGTCTGAAGTGTTATCCCCTTGGCTATCGCGTTTATTAATACAATGTGGCGAAGTTTCTGCCTCGTAGCATAGAGAAGAAAACCGTGCGTGTGTCTCGAATGTGTTCCTTTCTTCCCATTGAGACCTAAATTTGATTCGGATCTGCAATTCTAAAGAGAAAACCATATGCTAAATTTAATCCTTCTAGCTCTTTGCGTTTCTGTGCTATTGTGGCCACATATGCAAGGATGCGCAGATTTTCAGGCACAGGATTTCGTCTAAATTTGATTGAAACCTAAAATTTTGGTGTTCTGTTAACATATCAAATTCCATCTGTCTAGTTGCGTTTTTCTGTTATTGTGTTTACAAATAGACCGACAACTTAGATGTAATTACAAAAATGATCTTTTCAGACTCGGGGCGATTTAACATGCGTAGATTTGTCTAAAATTTCGAAGTGGAATTTCATGACAATTGCAATGCTTTGTCTTTCTATCCTTCGTTTGAGAGAGTAAAATATATAAATACAGTAGAGTCTCCCTACAACGAAGTCTCCCTACAGCGAATTTCTCCCTATAACGAAATTTTTCATCGGAATGTTAAATAACATTCAAAATATTCTCCATATAACGAAGTGGTTGTCTCCCTATAACGAATTTTTTCAGACCTTTATCTTTTCGATTTTTGTCATTTTTGAAGAAAGTTGCTAATTTCTGCGCAAATAAATCGCTCACACGTGCCTGTTTCTGGAACCACTCGCATTGTTCATTCCAGCGATAACACATAACAATAGAATGCTATGTGAAGGGTAATGCAGTTGTGGGGACCTGGGTTTCTACAGAGGAGCAACATTTCTACGGGTCAAGATTCCAAGAAATGGGGTGGAAACAGCAAATGGATGTGACAATAAGCATTTTATGTTTATCCGTACTAGTACATATTATTCTCTAAATTGGTGAATTGTCTTCACTTTTGAGCATTTTTTTTATATATAAAAATTAGTATAATTTTAACAAACTTATAATAAATATTACTTCATTTTTAATTGAAAGTCATAATTAAATATTTTTGAACTTATCGCACATACTAAAAGGTTTGTTACATTTACTTAAATAACTGCAAAAATCTCTAATCCCCGTATAACGAAATTTTCTCTACAGCGAATTTTTCAACTGGAACCAAGCGATTTCGTTATAGGGAGATTCCACTGTAACTCTTTTAAATTCTTAAACTCGATTCTTCACCCTCTGGTAACAACGCCCAGGGCACTTTCACTGCCTAGCTCACCCTAGTTATGCCACTGAACTGTGAGGAGAGTAGATATTATTCTGCGCGGGCCCCTTACTCGCGGGGCCCTATTGTGAGCAATCGGTCCAATCGGCTAAAGAATCTCCTGATTGTCCAATGTTAATAACCGCCCCATTTTAAACTTGGCGAGAACTACAGAGGGTGTTCGCCCATTTTTAGAATGACTTCGTTTCGCTGTAAAGAAAATTCGTTTGCTTGAAAAAATTTATTTTCCAAAAATTACATTTTTGAAGCTATTAGTTATCATTTGCAAAATAAAATTTTTGTTTGCATGCAAAATGGCTCCTTTAAAGAACCGATGGAATGAAGGCTACGTTTCTGCTCTTTCCAAAGAGAGTTAATCTTTTTCATTTATTTGAAGACGCTGTGAAAACCATGGGTTTCTTATATCTAAATCCACAATAGGTAATATTGTTAATAAGAAAGGGAAAAAATTGGCCAAGTTTTGTTTCAAGTTGGGCAATTGTTCCAAATACGTATCCAAGGATAAAATGCAGTTCTTCGAATATTGCAAAGGAGAGATATTTTAAAGTTAAAAGAAAATGCTCCAAGTCAAAGATTTATTGAAAAATAATTAAAATGTTCAGTATAAACTGTTAAAAAATTATTAACACTGATTTGAATCCCAACCAGCGGGAGTGTTCTCCCCTAAACTTTCTCGTATACTTCCCCAAAAATGTGCCGTTTCCCCTTCCCCCGAGTGGCTAAAAAAATTCGAACCTATTGTTACCCAGAATCCAATGACTATCAGAAGGTTTTTCAATATAGTGATTGAAAAATATCTAGATAAAGAATCAAATTCAAAGAGATGCGTAACGATTTTCCGCTCTTACAGGCTCAAGGACAAACTGACGTAATTCGCTATTCCGTAATGAAATTCCGTTCCTTTCGCGTGCACAGAAGATTGCTTCCAGTACGCATGCGCGTGAAGATAACGGATTCTCTTTAAACGTAAATTATACAGACTGACAGACAGTCAACCCTTTGACGGATTTGGCCCAAAATTTTATACGGACCTACATTTATGATGATAAAACTGTGTACAAAATTTCATCCATCTAGCTATTCAAGTTTTTGAGTTATAGTGTTCACATGGCTTCGGACAAACAGACAGACAGACTTCCCGTGGACGGATTTTGTCCAAAATTTGATACAAACCTACAAATTATGTGTCAAGTTCACATAACAAATTTCATCCCTGTATCTCTAATAGTTTTCGAGTTATCGCGTTCACAGACACACAGACAGACATAATTCCAAAATTGTGTTTTTCGGACTCAGGGA
>BGPR01010955.1:0-50425 GCA_013235015.1 Araneus ventricosus | reverse complement strand
CCCCCCCCCCAAAAAAAAATCTAAGATTTTTGCTTCATCGTATTTTTTAAAAGCTTCGCAAATGTTATTCATTGTGAAGACAGCATTGTTTGTAGGGACACCGAACATCATAATTTGACTCACAAGGAGATACACTGCTGTACAAAAGTTTAGCACAATTCTTAAAGTGCGAATTTAGAGTCAATATGGATAAAATGGTTCGCAATCTGTTGAATTAGCGAAACATCTCTAGCTCTTTTACTTCGCTTATCTTTAGGCGGTATATCGAAATATTTTGAGAAAGATGGCACCAAAAAATCACAGAGAAAATTTCAATCCTTAAATAAGTTATTTCAAAAAAAATCCTCGAGAAAATTTCACTATTAAATAGGCATCAAATTGAAATATTTTTTACAACTCACTTCGTTAGAAATAAGAAGATGGAATTCAAAATAACTTGGCGATAAATATTACAATTTGGCAAAAATATTTATACAAGCTAAAAGCTGTCGTTGTGTTGCAGATCATACACGTGTAACGAAACTGAGACTGGCTTGAATGAGCTATATTTCAATATATTCCAACTAGAGCAAAATACAATTTTGCCAATTGTATTAAGAAGACGTTTTGGCTGGACACTCAAAATGTCGGACGAGAGGTGAAATGATGGAAAACATTATTAATATTTTAATCTTGCAAAGAGAATTCTAAAAAATTTACGTCCAACTAAACAGCGTTTATCTGTAAATAAGATGTAAATAACCTAAATAAATTATTTTTATATAAAGAAAGTCTATTTTCTTGAGCCAGATGCTACACCAGCCCCCCTTCACTGGTTATAGGCATGTTATGAATTTTAATGCACATAGATGAAGATTATCTGTCCAAACTTAAAACTTGATTGTCTTGAATTGAGAATTTAGAACTAGTACCGTTCTTCTCACAGATTCAATTGTAATATGCCTTCCCATTTCAAAACATTATAAATCATTTGAACTTTCTTTTGAAACTTTTTCCGGGCTTCAAATATTCACTTTATGAAAATTCTTCTTTTCTTTCAGAGAATTTTTAGGTCAAGCTTGGATGAAACCAGAAAAAGCAACCAAAGCGCCTAATATTTTACTTATGACTCGACGATTCAATGACGTAAGGAGTTACTTTGTCCTCAGAGTTGTTCAGTTACCATGTATCTTTGACGTAGAACATGAAATTGGTTTTTTAACCACCCCTTAAATTGATACTAAGTATATTCATCTTCTTTGTTTGCAGGTCAGTCGTATCGTGGTTTCTGAAATTATGCGTGCTCCAATGATGTCGACCCGCGTCTCCATTATAGAGAAATGGGCTGCAGTGGCCGACATCTGTCGATGTCTGCACAATTTTAATGGCGTACTGCAGATATGCGCCGCATTCATGAACAGTTCCGTCTTCAGGCTCAAGAAAACTTGGGAGAAGGTCTCCAAGACGGTAAAGATCTCTCACTTTACTTGAACAATTTAGCACCAGATATACGTTCATCGAAGCTCATACTCTTTTTTACGTATTTTTGATGGACAAAATAATGCGCACTTCTTTGTAACTTTTTATCACATATGAATAGATTTTATAAACAAAATTTAACTAAATTTTTTACACATAAACTTCGTTTCGAACACTCATTTTTCGTATCCATACTTGCAACCCTACTACAAACAAAATCGTAGAGCATGCTTGCTACCCTAATACAAACAAGATCGTGCAACTTGCTTGATACCCTATTACAACATTATCTATTTGTCTCACATAATTTTTTCGGCAAGACTTTCCTACATTAGAATTTCGTATGTCTGATAACGAACTGGAACTAGCATTCCTTCATTATGATAGCCACTGCCTAGTTCTTCACCAATTGAAAAATAAAGTTCTTCCTACCTATGTTTACTCCAATGGTCCAATACAATATTTAGGCGTTGACGGCTACCAATTCTAAAATGCTTAAAGATGCTGCAATGCCATACACAGAATAATAAATAGACAAGTCCAATATAATATTGTCCAGTGGTTTAATTCAATATTTAGGCAGTGATAACTGTGTGTCAAGTCTAAAATACTCCAAGAGGCCATCTAGAGCAGTCGCATAACAAGAGTGAGTGGAGCCCAGGCTGCAATATAATTTTTTCGCCCCTTCCCAGTCTTCATCAGCAGCTTAGTAATGGTAAATGGCGCCATGGGCATGGTATTTCTTCGCCCCCTCATCATATTTGATTTCAACAAGTGCATTGCTGCACTAATGTTTTGCCTCCATGGCACCCCTAAGATTGGAGCCCGTGTCATTTATGTCCCCTTGCTTCGCCACTGATCTAGAGAATAATGTGCAAATCCAATACAACATTTTCCAATATTCTTTGTACAATATTAAGGCACTAATGTCTGGTAAGACTTAAATGTTCTAAAATACTTTAAGAGTCCATCCATGTTACCTTGCTTTCATGTTGTATTTTTTACACATTGTATAGCTTATAACGTGCGATCCAAACTTGTGTTTGTTGTAAAATGATAATGTGCTAGGATACTTTCTATCTTACCTTCTATTCTGACACTTTGTGTTTAGATCTAATACATTTTATTTCCGTTTGTCAATAAAAAAGCAAGTACTTTTTATAAACTCATATGATTGATTACAGAATTTGTCAGATTTCAAACTATTGATTAATACTTTGTTTAAATGTGTAGCTATTATTCCATCTTTATTAAAGAATCAAACCACACAAGTTTTCTTCATTTATGTTGATAGTCACATTGGAATGTGTATGTGTTTTAATGTAGACATAAACAAATTTATGAGCAAATTAAAAGAAATTTCTTTACAGATACGTAAAATCCTTCAACAAACCAGTCGAATCGATTATTCTAAAGAAACCCTATCAACAGCAAGATTTCAGTTAATAATCCAGAAATGAAAATGATGAAGCATTCTATGGATTATGCTAGTGGCAATCACAATTCTGTGTTGTGATCACAAAAAAAAACAATATAGCAATATCCAATGCTAATAGCAATGCACAGAAGTGGCGTTAGAGTCTGCCCGATAGGGGGTCACGGTCTCCCGGCAGGGGGCACGACTTGCTGTAAGGGGGAGGAGTGTAAGGAAATTGGTCTCAATTTTCGCCAAATTTTTATTTATCTACTAGCTGAATACCCCGTTGCCTGAACGGGGTACAAAAATTTTCCTAGGCGGTGGGGGGGCACAGCATCCCCAACAGGGGGTTCTGCCCCCAACTGGCGCCTTGATAATCACTGTCTTATCAAGATTTCATGTAACAATTGATGCAAGCACCACTCCATCATGTGATTTGTTAACACTTTACAGAACTAATATTCTATCCATCGGCGTTATGAAAACTACAACAAATATTCGGATTTTCCTATATTTGTATAATAAAGATAGACTTAAATTTTTAACGAATGTTAAACGCTTTCAACACTTACATTTTTCATTAGGAGGCATATTTGAAAACTACTTATAAATCAAACTTTTAATTCTTTTAGACTAAACAAAGCATTGACAAACTTCAAAACCTAGTTTCCGCAGATGGAAGGTTCAGAAATATGCGTGATGCACTTCATAGGTGGGTCGAATTTTCTCTTTATTTTAAAAACTGTTTTATTATGTTTACTTTATAAGTTGATAACATGTATTAAATGCTGAGATATTTCAGCAGTGAAAACGAAATTTCGATGTGCTTTTTTTAAAAAAACCGGCATTTCTTGTCTTACGGATATTTTGGATATGACGAATCTTTTCTTCCTCCAGATGTGATCCGCCGTGCATTCCTTACCTCGGCATGTACCTAACAGATCTTTCCTTCATTGAAGAAGGCACTCCAAATTTTACCGACGAGGGACTGCTCAATTTTTCTAAGATGAGGATGGTAAGCAAGCATCGTTTAATTCTTCAAGCTATATTGTGCAAATAAATGTAAACATGACGTTATTTGATTCTATTAAGAGTTTCAAATTAAGATTTTTCAATACACTTAATGACCTTTTAAATACAGGTGGCCATAAATTATTGTACCCATTTCGAAAATTAATTAAAAAACTAATAATGTTACAACTACGATATTTTTTTTAATGAAAGCGCATTTAATTTTTTTTTTCGGATAAGTAACACGCCGTTACGATTGTCTTCAAATGGTCGTAAATTATTGGAGATCTCCCTTTTTTCAGAGTCATTATCTGCGAAACTATTAAATCTAGAAGAAAATTAAAAGCATTTATTTGTAGAAATTTTACGCTCTTTAATTTCTTAAACCAATTGTAATTAGAAAACTGAAATGTTTTCGAAATTTCAAGAAAAACTAAAAAAGGAAACCAGAAAACGCTCATCGGATTCTGCTGATAGCTAGCCATTGCGTATGGAGATCTATCGCTGTAGCAAAGTTAGAATGTCGTAATATTATTTCACCTATCTGAAAAAAAAACCTTTATTTACTCTCTCATTTAAAAAAACGCAGCTGTAACATTATTATTTTTTATTATTTTTGAAATGGGTTCAATAATTTATGACCTCCCTGTGATATAAGGTATTTCTTCTGTGTATCTTACTAATATGCCTTAATTATTTATAAACCAACTTTCTTTAACCTTCCATTAGTCACAATATCTAATAGATGTATAAACCAACTTTCTTTAACTCTCCGTTAGTCACAATATCTAATAGATGATCATGCAATCTGCATTTATTAGCTGTTTTCAACGAATTAGAATTTAAATTTTTCTTACAGTATACTCATTAACATTCGCATTAGGACGAATTATCATAGATATGAAGGAAGAATTATCAAAACCAAATGAGCATATCCTAGCATAGATTTTATATCTGCGAGATACAATGCGGCTACTTAAGGATGAAAATGATTGCAACTAATTAAGGGTTAATCTCGAAACTTTGATTTTGCTATTAATGAAATAAATTCATTTGTTAAATCATTCTTTTATGCGATCGTTCATTAATGTTCTTTAATTCTTGCCGTTTTGAATTTATTTTGTTTTTATCAGTTCGTTTGATTATTCAATTCACACACAGTAAGGCAAGACCAAATCACAGTAAGATTCTCTAAAATGGAATTTTTTTCTCCATTAGGGCCTACTTAATCAAATAAATTTTTTAACAATTCACATCTCTCTTCCAGTCATAACGTTAACAAAAAAACATTGTAATGTGAATATTTTTTAAAATATATATAAATTCAGAGCAAAGTAATTTTAAACTTCATACTGTGATCAGCATTTAACACGTACTATTTTAGAATTCTTACACATGTTCATTTGCCCATGCACCTCCATAATAACGGGTATGTGATTTCATCTAAAATTTGAGATTTAATATAAATCCGAAAACTTAATTAATCCAATAACGTGCGTGTTAAAATGAAGCATGTTCATAAAAAATATGATGATTGTTAAGTAGAATCATGCATTCTCGTAATTTTGTGTATCCTACTGAATATGATTCACATTTTACTTAATACCTTAGAGAAGCTTTGTTTGCTGATTCAGGAAAAAAAATCAATGTACCAAAAGAATTCAATGAATAAGAAACCAAAACTTCAAGTTAACAGAGCGATAGCATATTTTTATATATCAAAATACTCAGTTTTTCAAAACGGATGTTTGTTTGTTTGTTTTCCCAGCTGCTTGGGATCTTTTGACTGATCTTCTTAGATGCATTCAAACCGAAAATGACCTCAGTTTTTCTTCATCATGATAGTTTTCTTGCAAATTCTGGTTGGATTTCTTTTACACAATTCCCAAAGTGAATACAAAGGGCAAAAGAAAATATTCAGAAGAAAAATCAACAAACACAAATCTTCAACATCTATACTTTAAATGAAGTACATCTGATGTCCAGTATTCACTGCAATTGGCTATGCAGTCGTTTTTACTTCTCTTTCATGCTTCTTCTTGTACGTTTCATGTCTGTGTATCTTCATCGGTATCTCGCTTAAGAATCCAGTATTCTGCCGTCATAGTAACATTCCATCTTCTTCGGTAACGTCTTTCCATACCCTTTACACCTTGGTGGAATATTTCTCATAGTTCCTCACTAAAGGCTCCTAAGTTTTCAGAAAAATACTCTACATGAGAATGCAGAAAATGAACTTTCAATCTCCTCTTGAAGCCTTACTCCCTGAATGTTACCAACCTCCATTTTATTACGTTTTTGTCATCCAAATCCTTAGTAAATCTAAAAACTGTGCAGCACTTCTTTGAATGAGACCCGTGCTTCCTCTTCTATTTCATTCGTAGTGTATGCAAATGGAACATCAAGCAAAGTTTTGTATGTCAGGTCCTACAAATATTCGCTCTTTTAATTTGGCATCTGACAGTTTGGTACTTGGAACGAAGATATTTGAAGCATTATCCATCGTTCGGCAAAGATTTGACAAGCTATTTAGTAAGCCGTTATTTGATCTACAGTGATAGTAGTAGAACTTTTCCCTTGGAGAACCCAAGCGTTTGTTAAAAGTTTTATTTTCTTCGGATTTAGCGTATCATAAGGTTGTCAATCAGTTTTAGCCCACTGGAGTTCCAATCGACTGTCCCATCAACAAGGAAAGGCACTGATATTTCGTGCAGTCTGATTACCTTCCAAAAAGCACGAACAAAATGTTGACATTCCTACGATCCACTTAATTTCGTTCATCGTACTTTATTTTTTACAGAATTAGAACTAAATCTTTTTTTTATTTTCTTCGAGATATATTGAATGGCCAAATGTATTGTCGCAAAATTGTTTCCACAGTGCAGCAAGACTGCGTTGCGGCTGTTTTTTGAAGATTCTATAAATACCCTATTGGAAAAAAAAATTCCGGTATAAAAAAAATATACCGGCTTATGAAACACCGGTTCCGGTATGATACTGGATCCGGTATCATACCGGAACCGGTGTTTCATAAACCGGTATCATACCGGATCCAGTATCATACCGGAACCGGTGTTTCATAAACCGGTATCATACCGGATCCAGTATCATACCGGAACCGGTGTTTCATAAACCGGTATGATGCTGGATCCAGTATGATACTGGATCTGGTACGATACCGGTTCCAGTATGAAACCAGAACCAGTTTCAAACCGGGATCATACTAGAATATTGATTATAGAATTGTACTGGATTAGGTACATATTATGGAGCACAGGATTTATCAAATTAACATAATTAAATCATTCAATAAAAATATATCGTATATATATACGAATCAGCTTTATTTTGCTTCTGGTACCACGTGTTTTAATTTAAATCAGCACAGAATAAAATATTTTAGACTCAAAAAGATATTTTTCTTCAAATAAAACTTACAAAGAAAATTATGAAAGTGATAACCAAATGAATAAGAGTTACAAAATTAAAACAATATAATTATTCTAAAAACTAACTCTAAAAACAAATTAGATTTAATATTAATAATAAAGAGATTGTGGTTTTACATCTTATCACTATGAACATAAAAAAAAGACAGTATTATGAATAAATAAAAGTCGTAAGCTGATTTCCTTTTAATGCTTTCTCCTTAGTCAAGAAAGATTAAAAATTTTTGGCCCTGAAAAGGACCGTTTTTTATGTAGTGAAAGCATCAGGAATTCAAATTCAACAGGCATTGATGTATCAGAGAATTCTCTTAAACATTTTTTTTAAAAAATGATTCAACTCTATTCCACGATATATACAAACACGTACATAAAATCATGAATATATGCATTGTAAATACAATATATTGCCCTTCTGAACATTACAAAAAATTTCATTCCTGTATATACAAAACATTGCACTTCTGAACATGACAAAAAATTTCATTCCTGGATATAAAAAACATGATTTGAAAAGTTTCCATTATTATTCACCGTAAAAGTCAGACATCCTTGAATAAGACACTTAATAAATGAACAAATTTGCACTACATCATTACACTAAAAAAAGAATTCTCTTAAACAATTGATATACATTTTTAAAAAAATTAATACTGTATTGCAGGTCAAAATTTAAATTATATACAAAATATAAGCTACATGCATATAAAAGGGTTATGTTACTGTTCACGGTATTTCTCTGTAAACACAATTACATACCTCTTTGGTCGAAGATATCACTGAAACAATATCAAACCTGGCTCGAGACAAACCAACATAAAGTTGGGCATGTGTAAAACCAGTACAGTAAATTCTTGATTATCCAGCATTCAAGTATCCGGAAATCTCAACTAACCGGAAAAATTAGAAAATGAGTTTTTCTAAAAATTTTACATCAGAGTGCCAGAATTTAGCACGCCCAAACTGTTCCATTCACACGGCAATTTATTTCTGGAATGCAACATCCGCTCCACACGGAGGGTCTGGAGGGTCGTAGAAGGAAAAAAAGCAATATACAGTACAGTGACGTACACAGACTTGTTTTCACGGGGGGAGGGATTCAAAAGCAAAAACCAAAGGAGAAAAAAAGTTCCTCGCCCTCCGCTGAAAAAGCAAAATCGACAACGAAAAGAAAGAAAAAAAAGCAGTATTATTGTCCGATGGGATGAGCGGTATTCTGGGAATTAAAAATGTTTCTTTTGAGCTTGAGTCAAGCTCAAAAGAAACACGCTGTGGTTTTGTCACTATTAGACTTGTTGTACAGCCCGTTGCACAGGCCTTTTGAAGGCATCAAATTTTGAAATAGCATTATCACTGCACTTTTTTTTACTACTTGCTGTTGGTTTGGCAAGTGAACGGCCAACCTCATGATTACCTACATGAGGTTTTTCTGAGAAAGAAAATTCAATGAGTCTCCACATCGCTTCAGGAGCACTTACATCATATCTGCATTACGAACAGCAAACCTGTAGGAATAATATTGCAACTATGCAACCCTAACACGTTTTGCAGATCTTCTTTCTTCAACATGTTCCAAGTTGGAATTCCAACCGCATTCTCCATTCAGAAATAGAAGAGGATAAACCATAGGATCGCTGCACTGATTAAGTGGTGAAATATTTCTGTTTGTATTAACTGTTAGCAACTGGATATAGGCACCACTCATCGGAATTGTATTCGATTCTCAAATGGCCAATAACTATCGAGGACATCAATATAGTAAACAATATTCCCTGTTTTTTAGCAATTTATTTAGAAAAGGATTAAACATTGTAATCGCAATTTTAAATGGCAAACCAAATATTTTCAACATTTTAAACTTAACACAATATATACGAGTTCTTCTTTAAAATGGCAAGGGCAATGAGAAATTTTAATACATACTAACAGCATACTTTTAGCAGGATTCTAGGTCTCTCCGTTTAGAAGGTTCATATGTAACCGAATTTTTTCTAAATCGAAACCTGCATTTAACTAAATATGAACGGATGTTAATTTAATTCATATTATATATAACTGAGTGATATAGCGTTTGAGAGTAGAATGTGGTTAAATAAAATTTAAAAAAATTAAGGTATAAGCTTTTATTCATGCGAAAAAATGAATGTAAAAGTTGAAAATAATCTTTCTGATTACAATAAAATGCATGGTTCGAATAAAAGCATGAGCGCTTTATGTAGCATCTTATATTTTGTGTATATTTCCTTAAACAAATGGAATATTCCTAGAAAAAGGCACCTACGCTTTTATTCGAACCATGCATTTTATTGTAATCAATTATTGTAATAAATTATTTTCAACTTTTGCGTTCATTTTTTCGCATGAATAAAAGCTTGTACCTTATTTTTTTAATTTTATTTTCTACTTTTTAGTGACGGCTGACACGAATACACACGACATGTTAGGCATAGTAAACCAAATGCAATTACCGAATTCTCCAATATAAAGCACATATTAAATATTCGTTACGAATATTACATATTTCGAATTTGAAAAAAGTGCGACACAGACCGAGAGACGAAACAAGACTCACTTCCCCGATCTGACCTTTGATCCTCAAGCCGCTCCGAAATGGGGATGATTCACAGGCCTCGCCCCTTCTATTGTGTGTCGTCTAGTGGTGTTGTTACAACCCTACGTAACGTGAGGTTATCACTTTCCGAACTTTATCGTCTAAATATAGGGCTAAAATTTTAATATCATTTTGTTAGGCTTAAAATAGGCATAAATTACAAATTTTTTGCATAATATTGTATTGTCTCCGGAAACCCACCACTGTGCTAAATTTCAAAGCTGTAGCTCGATTGGAAGTGGGTAAGAAATTGATCTCAAGGTTTGTGGACAAGACACTCAAGTTGAATAAAAGCTTCTAATAAAAAATATTAACTTTGCAACTAATAGATCAAATATGGTCATTTAGAAGCTATGAGTTAATGTGTCTTTAAACAAATATAATGAGAGAAAATAGGTTATAAAATAACTTAAGTAACACTCAGTAATCAAAAGTACTTAAATTGATTGTATATGGTTTTCTTCTGTAAACAATAATCATGCTGTGATGTTGAAATTATGTTTTCATTTCTAGATTGCTCACGTTATACGAGAAATTCGCCATTTTCAACAAACACCATATAAAATAGAAATGAGTCCAAAAGTAAGTAAAGAATATTTTCAACTTATTTTTCAATAATCTTCTAAAAGGAAATCCATTACTCTCGCAAGCAACTGTTCAAGTTGACAGTACTTTGAAAATTATAAGTGACCGAATTAATACTCAAGTGAATAGCGTAACATGTGTTCCTACGCGTCTCAAGAATATAGAAAGAGTTCCATAAAGTCAAATAATTTTTATTTTAAATACAGAGTTTCATTCTACTATAGTAAACAGTTCTGTTCAAATATAGCAATGACTTGCAAATACATTAGGAGAATATTATACCTCGGAACCAGACGAACATGAGTCTCATTATGCGTTCTTTTCAGGAGAACTTGAATGAGAGGAGTTATGGGATATGAAGCAACAAGGGCTGTAATCCCCTTTTCAGAAGAGCGTGAAACTGAAATGAATTTATTAGTTGCGAATATGGACTTACGCTCTTATAACCCTAGTAATTATAAGAGGAGAATTGTTAACAGCCTTGCGTTGTTATGGACTTAATGTTGCTTTTAATTTTTTTTCCAAAGTCTTTTTAAGTCCAAATTTATTTTGGGATTTAATGTTGGTCCGGTTCTGAGTTGCTAGACCACATTTAAAACGCGTAGTAGTCACTGGTTTCAAAATAACAATGGACCTTATGCATGTGACGTCACATCCTCCGACACGTGACCTGCCAGAGGCAGCCATTGGTCAGTCTTAAACAGCTGACTCAAAACTGCTTTTATTTCTGAGTCGCTTATAGGCCGATCGTTTTGTTTATTCCTCCACAGCTGTTTTTTATACTCTCGAACCCAAACGGTGCATAAGGTCCATTAGGGTTATTAATTTTTTCCAGGGAATCTTCGTTGACCTCTTTAATCAATAACGCTGAATACCGTATGACGTAGGTTTATAATCCCCCAGGCCTCGTCAAAGCATAGTAAAATAATCAAGCTTATAATGCTGCAACCTTTCCAATGCTCAACGCAAAGGACACACATGTAGAACTATTTAATTGAGCTTATTGATATTCCCTGTAAATTTTACCACAATGTCATTGTGAGTTATCCCTGATTGTAAGAAGCCTCTTTTGGGATCATCTTACATTTCCACCAATAAATGACAAATGCAAAAAGTTGTGGAAATTGTACTAAAGTATTTTCTTTTTGCAATATGCCCCTCATAATTCTTTAAAATGCAGAGAAAATTACAATAATTAAAATTAAAAATGCTTAGTCCACTTCAAGGGAATAAAAATTACCTGTTTGAAACAATTTAAATAGTTGCATTTTTACAAATTGATTTTCAAGATTTTTAAAAAATTTACTTACGCGCAATATGAGACTGTTTATCGCTCTCTATGAGAACTAGTCGCAATTTTTTCTTCCCTGTATACGAATTCACGTTATGCGGGAGTGTATTATACGGGAAATATATGTTTATTATGTTATGTTATATTATGTTTTCTTGAATTCCAGTGCTGTGCTTTCTTTTCAATGCAATGGCGTATCTGACTCGTGTATCTAATTATAGGATATTTGATATTTAAATCTATAGTCAAGTAGTAATCAATCTGAATCGCAAAAATCATCTGGACACATCTCAAATGTCCTTTACGTTCTCATATGGATTTTAACAACAATAAATGTCCCAAATAGGATATGAAATCTAATTTCGACGATAAATGAATTCATAATGACCAGATGACGGATTTCGCCCAAAATTTGATACAGATCGACAGTTTTGCTGTAAAGACTGCATACCAAATTTCATCTCTGCTACGCTTTTAGGCTATCATATTCACAGATAGACAGAAACAGACACGATTACAAAATTTTTTTTTTTTCAGACGGAGGTCCGAAACGCGGTGATTCATCGAAATCTAGAGGTCGAATATTTTGACGATTGGCAATAATTTCTCTCTGTAAACTTCGTATACGAGAAAATAAAAAAAGAAAAAAAAACGTTTCAAAAAATAGTTTTGTCACGCAGAATGCAGCTTAGAACTTGTGTTTAAGAAAATGAGTGAGTTTTAAATTTGGAGGGTTCAGAGTTACAGAGAATCACGCCCATGTTTTGTCCATTTTGCACGAACACTGTTGTTCCCTGTGTAGTAATGATGCAAGTCCGGAGTTCAATTTGTATCCACTAGGCAGCAAGAACAATTACAAATCCACTGTTTTTTTAAATGCAGCTGATCAGTTTTGAGGTTTGTTTTTCAGAAATGAATCTCGTATCTTTAACTCTGAACCCTCCATGTCTCAGAATCATATTTAACCCTTTAACTGCGGGTGTGGTTTATAAACCAAATATATAAGAAAGTACCCGCAGTTAAAGGGTTAAGGCTATTTAACTGAGTATAATGATAGACCTTACAGCTTTCGCCTTGCTGTCAACTTGAGTCGTCAATGACTATAAACGAAACTGAGTGCCAATATAATTTTAACGAAATATATAGTACACTATTGAAACTAGGTTGAATATTGCATAATATTGCTCAATATTTAACAATATTGAAACCCAATATTGAGCAATATAGGAAAATTCTTACATTTTACACTTTCAATATTGTAACACAATATTATACAAGATTGATTGTTCGAATTTTACAATATTGAACAATATAGTGTGTTACTTGGGAACCCTTCATATATCGGAATCATATTTAGGGCTATTTAACTGCATATAATGATAGACTTTACAGCTTTCGCCTTGCTGTCAACTTGAGTCGTCAACGACTATAAAAGAAATTGAGTGCCAATGCTGCCATGATTGCTACCTTTTTTGAGAAACTAACCCACAGTTTCATCCCAACAGGTGACTAACTATCTACTGGATCCCACTCGTCTCATGCCTGATGAAGAGCTTTACCAAACATCTCTCTGTCTTGAACCGAGGCTTTCCCGATTAAGCACAAAAATAACAACGCCCGGTGCTGGGTTCATGGGCTTCTCTTCGTCGTCGTCACCCACTTCCGGTGGTCAGAGTTCGCAGGGCTCGTGATAGGCTTGCGACACCGGCTCTCGTCCTGCGTGGTCGCGGGACTCTGGACTTTTGACACAAAATACACACAATATCAAAATACCCTTGAAAACTGCCTTTGTGTGTGAAACCAAGAGTGACAGCCAATCAAAAATGGATCATGAAACCAAACACAGTAGTGACTTTCTTCAGCGAGATGAACAGGATATCACAAAATTTTCCGAAAGACGTTACCATTTTTTGTGGACTCTACTGAAGACGGCCGGATGGAACTCTTATTAATTTATCGGTTATGTATAAATCCGATGGGATGCTACAAGGTAAAACGATTCCATCTAATATATGTTTCATTTGTTCTATTTATTGGTATATAAGTCCCTTACAAACAAATATCAATTTTAAAAATTCCATAGAAATTTCATTTTTTTTTTTCGGCGTTTTGCAGCCAAAAAAAAACTGTTAGAAATATTAATTTCTTTTTTAAAAAATTGGCATTTTACAAGAGATCAAAAATGTTAATTTAAATGTGATCAAAAACGTTAATTAAAACTTTAATTTACATGTTTAATGCTACTCGAGAGAAGCTAATGACTGTCATCTTCATGTCTTCGAGATAATACTTCACAACTTGTCTTAAATGTTCCTTGGTTCGAAGGAAAATTTTTAAGATATGAAATATGTATAAAAAAATTCATCCGATCCCATTTAAAATTAATTTTGTATATTTAAAATCACTATCCTCCCTACTATGTGTTGTTCAACATATAAGAGTAGAAAATTGCTCTATTCCTTCTAATATCTAAAAATTACAAAAAATTAAATTGCAATACAAAATTACTGAATAAAGCAATTAAAATGTTGGAAAGCAACTTATTTTTTGGGAAATATAACATTATTGTTAAAAAATTTCTTAGGAATTTCGAAGGCACTGAAAATAATATATAACATATTATTCAGTTTTTAATTGCAAATTAATAAAAAAAATACTTAATTAAAGTATTTTTACAATTGCAATGTATTTCGCAATCATTTGACATAAAATATGTTTGCTAATATTTTAATCCAAAAAATACTTTTAAAAATTTTTTGGTTCAAGAAATTTAATTTGTTTACCAACTTTTCATCAAAATCAGTACTAATTTTAAATCTTAATTTAAAAAATTATTCAATAAGTAAGTCATTAATAAAAAAATTCAAAAAAGCTTTAATAATTAAAAACATTTCTGCTCATTAATAATGCATTCTCATAATTTAAAAAGGATTTTAATGGGGAATAACCATTGTTTTTTACAATTCAAGAAACTAAGTCTTTACATTATCCAAAAGACTTGCTTTCCAAAGAGCTACTTCAGAAGTACCTCAGTAAAAGTTGCTATAAATATTATTTAAAAATAGTTATAATGCTGAAAAACTTATATTTTATGAAAATGGAATATATATCTATATATGTATACACATGCACACATATATGAGAATAGATATAAATTTCTTTCTCTGTACATAAATATTTTATATCTTTATTAAGGATATAATTTTTGTGTTTCAAGTAAATAGTTTGATTTTTAAACAAAAAAATAAGTATAATGCAATTTCAGTGCCAAACTGTTACCAAATGTGTATATTAAATTCATATTTAACACATTCAATTGCCACCAACGTGCGGCTGTGTCCAGAACCTATTATTTAATTAGATGACCCCTTCTCTATTGTAGATAAGAGATGGCAGAGAAGAGGTCTTCTAATTAGATGAATGGTTTGAATCTCAAGCATGAATAGTGACAGCAAATGTGTTATATTATTATGTTAAATATTTGTGGTGAATTTATAATGAGGGTTTGAGAGAGGAAACACTAACAGCAAAATTACAATTCAGCATCATATTTAATACTATTTTCATCTTTACTAATTATTCTAAACAATTTGGCATCTCAATTCAATAGTGCAAATTAATTAACTTTTCAACCAACTTGAATTAAAAGCCAAATATAAGGAAGTCCTCTCTCTTACCTTGAAACATTACATTTTCAGATTCTGTAACTGTTAATATATTATGAATATGCTTGTATGTGTAAAACAGAATTAGCCACAACATATTTCATATGCATCTTAAAATTTAAGAAATTATATAATATCACAGCTGTGCCTTTCATAGCTAGAGTAAAAAAAATATATAAAAGATTATATTAAAAGACTTACACTTGTAGGAACTTAATAGGCCAGCTATGATTCAATTTTTTTTTAAATTTGAAACAAGATTTATACGTCACACCAGTTACTATTGTTCATGTTGAAAAGTTAATAAATTAATAACAAAATTATTTACTAATTTAGGCCCCAAAAATAAATACCATAATTCAGTTTAGGTAGAGGATTATATTTCTGCTCTGTGCCAAATACTAGAAGTTTCAACAATGAGTACCTGTGAAGTAGTTATAAATCCACTTTTAATAATTCTTAAAAATAACAAAATGCTTCCAAAATTGATATGTCATAATATTTTATTGAAAAATAATTTTATTATTTTGATTTTATTCTTATCATATCTATAATTTTATTTTTTGGCCCGACATTCATTAAATCTGAACAGCTATATATTACATCATATCAGAGTTTATGATATGCTTACATATAATTGAAATAAGAAAAAATATTTTGCTGAAAAAATTTTTAGTATTTTGATTTTATTTTATTATATCTAATTTTATTTTTTGGTTCAATATTCATAAAATCCAAATAGTTTATTTTGCATCATGCAAGATTTAAAAAGTGATTTACATTTGAATAACAAAATTTATCTTCAATACAAATATATAAATCTATTTAATATATATTATAAAATATATTTGGTTATTTTCTTTAAGAAAACATTTTCAATACAACATCAAGATATAGAACACAAGAAAAAAACTCTGCAGAGTGTTCACAAATTATCTTTATAATTTTCAAAAACAGGTAATTGAGTTATATTAATCAAATTTGTCCCATTACTCATTCATTATCAAAGTTTATGATTGCAATGAATTACGTATTTCACATACCCTAAAGACGATCCAAAAATAAACCTTGTCAACAAATTGGACAATGTGTATCACGGGGTATGTATTTTTCTATAAGGTTATGTTAAAGATATTATGTAATGAACAAAAAGAAACTGGACATAAATGGTCTGAAGCAAAAGATCATTTATGCTGTTGCCATCTTTGATGAAGTTATGCTATAGAGAATAGGGTCAGAAATCGATCACCATCTTGATTTGTTTCATGCAGGCTATTTAAAAAGGCAAAAAAGAAGGGGAAAAAACCCTTAAAATTTACTCCTCATTTTGTAATAATTCCACAAATCTGTCTATTCATTTGTTTTCTTTGTAAAATCTTAAAATTGTACAGATTTTGTGGACACCCTGAATATTACAGTTTCTCCAATTAGTACCCAAAAAAAAGCACTGACTCAATTTCCAAAAATGTTGGTCCCCATAAAAGAAAGAAATACACTACATCTGAAGTATATTGTTGTTGAGTTTTAGAATTATTATTTGTTAAGCCTCAAACATCCCAACATTATACTTTTAAAAAATTAGTTTTTCCAATATCTAGTCTAGATTAGAAACAAAATTTGCACAATGAACAAATGAATTCAATGTATCATACTTTTTCCATTATTTAAGAGCACAAGTAGATCATATGTGAATATTTAAATTACTGCAGATCATTTGCAATAGGTCACCTTAACGTTTTAGGAAGATACTGAATGAGAGCTTAAAACAATGCAGAAAATAAGCTTCAGTAAATTATGTAGCTAAATCAAAAATTGCACCTTCATATATAACTTGAAATTTAAATAAAAACAATGAATTCAGTTTTTGATACAGAAAAACAGAAGAATAAAATATAACTCTGAATGAAAGAAATTTATCTAATGAAAGCTTGGAAATTCGAACTTAAACATATCGAATTAACACAATGCTAAGTGATCCCTTACAAAAAAAATTATCAACACTATTAATTAATAACAGTTTTCAGCACAAATTAAAAGAAAATAACAAGAATTAAAAACTTGACCTCGTCAGTCCAAAATTTTAAAATAATTTAAAAATTTTATTATTTGTGTCTTATTCAAAGGATATTTTAAAAAATATTCAATTATTAAAAATAAATCAATAACATTTTTTAAAGTATATACATTTTTTGAATTTTATATTCTTATTAAAATTATGATAAATCAATAAATTTTCCTTAAGATTACAAAAACCAAGATTATAAACAAATTATACAAATGTAAAATGTTCCTAATGTGTAATAAATATTAAAGAAACTTGTGACCTTTCTAGCATTATGGTTCTAATGTAGCAAACACCGTCTTGTTCATAAAACTTGAATCTAATTCCTTGTTAAATCATTCGATGAATTTCACATAAAAAATTGCAAACCTCTAAAATTAGGAACAATGATCAGTTTATTATCTTAAATCATTATCTTGTCACCATCTTCAAAGATGTGACAATTTATTGAGATGTAAATATTAAAGACTATTTAAATCAAAAAAATTAAACATATGAAATTCATTTCATTGATGAAACATCCATTCCTTCTTATTCTTACTCTTAAATTGCTATCCCAATTTAATTATCACTATTTTTGTTTTAAATAACAATAATAATTACATCTTATAGATAATCCATTCATTATCATCATTAAAAATCATACTCAAAAACTTAATTTTTTATTACTTTTATTGAAATATTCTGAATTACACTTTGCACTGAAAAAAATAAGGAAAAATTGTCCAGGATAAAATTTCAATTAAAGATATGAAAGATACTGCACTGAATGAAAGATGTTAGATAAGTTCTTTTGGCTATGTAATGTGCATTACATGTTTAATTTTATTTAAGTAGATTTTAACTATATTTTTATGAGGTTTTTTTATACTTTAATGCACATCTTTTTATATAAAATAGCATTAAACAAATAATTTATCAAATTTTATTCTCACAAAAAAATGCATTATTGCAATCTGTAAGAAAATATTCAAGACTCATTCAAGGTAAAAATTTTACAAAATTATTGGGCTAAAATAAAATAACCTAATTAATTTTTAAATTAAAATGCCACTCCCCAAAAATGCTTAATCCAAATAAATTTTTAACCTATACAAAGAAACACTAAACCTTTTGCCTCAGTAAAAATTAAAGTACTAAATAGAATCCAAACAAATTAATATGAAATATAAATTTTGTATTAGTTGAAATCCTTTAAAAAAGTTATTTTTTGCATATGCTATGTGTTTTGTGTATATAATGCTGTAAAAATAATGTATGTACATTCATGTTTATAAATTATTTATAAAATAGAATTAATTTATATAATATTAAAATATTTAAAGAATTAAAATAAATAACTTTAAAATGTAAAATTTATAAATTCTTAAAACATTGAGTAATAAATTTCTTGCCATAAATATTGCATAAAAACTTAAAAACTAGTAATGTTGCAAAGAACAAACTAAAAACACCGATTTTTTTTTTTTTAACAACTAATGAATTGAGAACAAATATTTTAAAATTTATGAAACTGAAAACCACACATTCTACTTCCAAATATACAAAATAAAGTTAAAGCTAGTATTTAAAAAAAAATAGATGAAATTATTAATCCATCCAAATTTTTATATTGAAAAGTAATCTAAGATTTAAAAATGCTTTAATAAAAGAATTTTTAATTAAGTGTGACCTAACATGGACAATCACATTGATATGATGAACAGCTACAACATGCTTTCTATAAAACATTGCTTCTATACCCAACCCCTTTGTACTATATCAAAAGTGGTCGCAGAAAGCTTTTACAACAAATTTTTAAAATGCCTAATGTAAAAATTCTGATGATGAAATAAATAATACTAGAATGAAATCTATTTTTATACATCACAGATTGTCATTTTATAAATCTTCATATCTTGATTTCAAAGATATTAGTCTGATTTTCAGAACGTTTTATGAAAATAATCTGTTATAGAAAGAAAAACAGAAGTAAATTACAACAATCCAAGAACTTTTCAATGCTTATGAAATATATACATAATGAATTGGATAAAAAAACCAAGCAAATTCAAATGATTAAAATTACACTTCAAGAATTTCTGCAACCACTTTTTTGCAAATGTTTCCACCCATTGTCACCTCATTTTCCAAATGAATACTGTATTTAATGTAACACTGTGATTTCATATAAATGCAAAATTGAATATGTCTTTGTAAGCAAAGAGAAAAAAATTCACTTGCTCTTTGAACATCCTAACCCAAACCCTTTTGTCCAAATACTTTAGAAACCTACTGTAACCACATTTGGTTGTTGTTGTTGTTATTTACTGTTGTTCGATGGTGACTTCAGTGCTCCAGTGTCTTTCAAATGATGAATAAAATTTTGATTCATATTTTCAATGAAAATGTGTGCATTTTTATGAATGTCTGAATATCATCAGACGAAAATTCTCAAAATAAAAATGGTAACATAATGAATCCAAAATGTCATAACTTTAATTAATAGTAATTTCAATTTACAAAAGTATCAAAATTAGTGCTTTCAATACAAATAACTTTGTACAAGCTTGTTTGTACTAACATTTGAAATAATTTCAAATCCCAGACAATATATAAAAAATACACAATTAAAAACTTAAATTTGATTTGAGAAACCTATTTTTTTAAATAAAATATATATCATTAAGCTCAACATGTATTATCTTTTAAAGTTGACTGAACTTCCACATATAAATGAAGGGGGGAAAACATGAACTTCAGTTCCAGATTACAAATGTGAAACATTTGTCAAAAAAAGTATAATCAAAAAAACAAAATAGAAAAATTTGTATCACAGATCACAAGTACATTGTGCTTCTAAATTCATTAGTTATCATTTTATGTTTATCATATTCATTACTTGCTAATAAAATACATCAAACAATAACATTTATAATAAAGTAACAATAATAACATATATCAACATATTTTATATACTCTTGTGCCAAACATGTTATAAAAATATCATGAATTTAAAAGTAGAAAATAATAAAAAAAAATACTTAATGGCACTTTTAATTTATAAGCTCATCACATTTAAAACTCATCATAGTTAAAAATGAAACTAAATTTTTGAACTTTAACACTAGTATGAAAGTATTTCTCAATGTATAATAGAATAACACTTAATATTTAAATATTTCTAACAATAAATGTACCTTTAAAATTACTTAACAAGAAATTCATGTGCCATTAACATGGCAATATATGCAGTGGAGTTCGCTAATTCAAACCTTTTTTAATTCGAATTTTTCTCTGGTCCCTTGAATTTCCCATTTAACAGTGTTAATAAAACCTAGTTTTGTTTCATTTGAATTTTTTGATAATTCAAATTTTTATTTTCGTTCTTCAGCTTCAAATTATTCACGTTCCACTGTACTATAAGGCTTTACGATTTGGCACAATTAATAAGAACCTTGATTGCTCCACCAGCACCAGAAGCAGATGTATCAAAAGCTTCCTGAACTTGTTCCAAAGTGAAACGATGAGTAATTAATGGCTTCAAATCCACTGCACCACCAGCAACCAAACTTAAAGCAGTTGGGTAACAATTTGCATAGCGCAAAATTCCCTTGATGTCAACTTCTCGGGTACTGACTTCTACTATGGGAAATTGCATATCTCTGACTCCAACGCCAATAAGCATGAGTAAACCTCCAGATCTTGTAGCCTAAGAAGGGGGAAAAATGAATATGGTAAATGTCACTGATATGCCAGAAAAATTCACAGTGAAAAAAAATGGTATAGAACAGGTCTAAATTAAAGTTCATCTGCTTCCAGCCATTTTTAAGCAGCCAAAAAGCTCTGCCACCAAAACCAGGCAAATATAATAAACCAATGAGCATTGTTTAATAAACAAAAAATTCAATGATATAATATCTGTCCACTACGAGAATTCTGCTTGCCAAGTTGTCTCATTGACGGTTGTTGCTATAGAAACAGGTTATCATAGGAGGAATCCATTTCGAGTAGGTAGACGTTCAGCAATGATGTACTCTTTTTATCACTGCAAACTGGCAACAAAAATAAAATAAAAAACCCAACTTTCTGTTGGATTCCTCCAATTCAAAATGGATCTGCCCTAATGTAAAAAGTTGCTATAGCAACAGCCGTCAATGAGACAACTTGGCGAGCAGAGTTCTCGTGGCAGATAGTACACTTTGGATCATTTTAAATTAATGTTTTTAAATCAGAATGGCTATTTGAATTATTTTTGCTTATTAGTATGGAAGGCACCAACTAAAACAAGCACTGATAATGTTTTTACAGGCCTGCAAAATCCATGTCCAGGCCTCAATTTAGAATAAATACCCACAGTTTTAGAAGCCATGGTACAGAATTAGGAACAATAAAAAACTAAAAATTCATTAAAAATTAACTAACTGAAAACTAGTATAAAATTAGCTTCATTATCATAAAATAATTAATCATAATACATCATAATTAATATTAAAATATCAAAAAAAACATTTGGAATTCAGACCTTTTACGATCTAGAACAAATTTCGGTTAGAAATTTCTTGTCACGTTTCTTTATTGTATGAGCAAGAAAAACCCATAAATGGTTACATTTCTTTGCTTTTACCATAATGATAATATTAACTGCACTCAGTTAAAGAAAGCAGTGTTAGAACTTTGAATATTCATCTAAAAGAAGTTCCAAAATAATAAAAAGAATTATATAACTAAAAACACTAATTTTCATAATCAGACACGACACATACTTGGAACAAAAAAAGCTGAACTTCATAAATACGGTATCGTGTCAAACAAACACCGAGAAGTAAAATAAGTATTATTAATTGAACAGTAAATGAATAAATTTAAACAAAAAGTGCTTGAGATATTAAAAATATTGTAGAATTATTATTTAACAGAAAATTAATGGATGAAAAATTAATTTTCAAAAAGTTTTGTTAAAATAAAAACTATGGTAAAAATTATCTCACTACAAAATATGGCCATGTAAAAACTTTTTTTGATTATACATAATTATTAAAGCTTTTGATTCTCATTTTTTTTAGCTAACAGTTCAAACTTTCTTTTATGCTTCAGTCTGCTATTTTTCTCCATTTTCTAAATTTTGCTTTCTTTCTTTGATTGGGGGTTTTTTCTTTATTTTTTTCTTATTGCTATTTTCTTACTTTCAAGTTCCTCTTAGTACCATTTGCCTGATGACCTAAAATTTTTGCACATGTTACTTACTATCAATAGCATCATGTAAAAAATCTTTTTTCTAAAATATTTAACATCAGACTGCACTTTGATCATCATTTTATATCTAACACTCTAAATTGAAGAATATGTATCAATATACATTCTTCTTGATCTTTTATCTATCAAATCTGACATTATTTTGAATGTGCACACGGCAGGCAGTTTTTTGTTTGCGTGCTTTTCACATCCTTTGTGTGCACACCCCCTCCCCCAAATGCATTACCAAAAATTTTAATGCAGATTTACATCCCAAGAATGACAAAATTCAATGCCAAAATCGCTGAAATCCGCAATTTTACACAAACGTGTCATGTCTGTGTTGATAGACAAATGTTAGGGAACGAAAACTAACAAAAATTAAAGTGAAATAACTAACAAAAACAAAGAAAAGAATGTTAAAAAGAACGCAAAAATAAATTGGCTTCAGTGAACTTTTTTTCTCACGAAATTCGGATCAGAAGAAATTTGTGGATGATTTTCTTTCATCCAATCAAAATTCGGAAAGAATTGTGATTGGATGAAATGAAAGACAATTGGGAGAAATGAGAAAGAAAAGAATACAACCTTTTCAGGCATTCCTCCCAATGCTAAACTTTAACCCCAAAGCACAGCAAAATGCCGATACATAACTTTCGGCAGGATTACGCAATATCTTATGAATTTAAAACTCTTTCGCCTTAGAGCCATAAGCAAAATTTTCACATGGCACACACAACTTTTGTTTGCGTGAGCACCCCCCACCCCCAATACATTAACAAAAATTTTAATGCAGATTTGCATCGATCCCAAGAATGATTAAATTCGATGCTGAAAAAGAAGAAATTCGCGTTTCTGCAGAAATGTGTCATGTCTGCATAATTCATTGGTCATTAATACTTATAATTTAGAAACACAAATTTCTAGAACCTAATAACAATCAGTATAAAAGCAACAAGCACAGATCAGAAGAGGTTATTTAAATTGCATTTATTTCTGCACAATAAAAATAGTTAAGAATCAGACATTAATATTGTTCAAAAATATTTATTCACAATTTAAATAGAGCACAAAGTTTGCAAATAACACAAACATACATTAATACAAATAAAAACAAAAAAAATTAATAAGCACAATAAAAAAAGTAGTCTTAAAAATAAAACAGATTTTCCTATAGCCTGAATAAAAGAAACTAAGAGCACTTACCAGCATACCAAGTCTAGTACTAGATTCAGCTCCACTACACTCAAGAGTAATATCGGGCAAATCCCCCATCAAAGAGCTTATCTGTGAAACAGCTGCTTCAGTATCCAAATCTTTTACACAAAGTTGATAAGTAGCTCCAAGTTTTTTAGCAACATTCAAACGATGTTCAGAAATATCTGTGATATATTAAAACATATTTCATACATAGAACATTATTTTAAAAATTCCACCTGTAAAGGTATATAAGATTCCAACTTTATATTAAAAATTGCTCAAATAAATTTATTAAAGACATGCAAACCAAGTTGAAAAATATCTATAGAGAATTAAAACATAATATAATTGGACATTTTATTAAATGCTCTGTCCCCAAAAGTGCAAATCTTTCAACTACATTTAATTGCATGTCAGTTAAAAATATAAATTGAGCCTTTTTTTTTTCTCTCCTTTAGGAGAATTAAATGACAACACAATCTCCTGAACACTAGATATCTATTTAAGTTTAAACCTATGAAAGTACAACACTAATATGAATAACACGTTCACAAAATACATAAATAAGAATTTATCTTAACTTACATTTTTATAACAAAGTACACATTATCTGTCAGTAATAGCTACCACAAGCATGGAGGCATGTATAGAAAACAATATTAAACAATAGGTTTTTCATCAATCTATCGCAAACATTAAGTATTTTTAAATTTGATTTTTTTTTTCCCCCTGAGAATGTTGTTCACACTTTCCTATATCATAATACCTATCATCTTGTAATACACACATGTATGTAATGAATCCTTTTTCTAAATTATGTTCAAATCAATCCTTCTGTTTAATGTTTAGTTTTAAGTGAACAAACCGAAAGTGGGACACAATAAAACTTTCAGAGTCAAGTATTTTTAATACCATCAGCACCTTGGTAACAAATTTTTCTACAACTCTACTGAGCATAAAGTAGTAAAGCTAGGTCCCTATTTTGCTTCTGCCTTCATATGGTATGGCATTTATAATCCTATTAAACCTAAATAAAATAGCTATTTAACAATGATATCACTGATGACTCCACTTCATGTATTGTAAACTAGCTGTTACCCGCGACTTCGTGCGCGAAGAATTTGAATTGCTACTTTTTTTTAATTTTACGAATGTAAATGTTTCGTTATATATAGAAAGGGGAAATCAAAAGTTCTGACGGTTGATAATACATAATTGGACGACTAATTTAATTCTCTGTTACTGTAAATTACATCATTGTACTCAATGGTATCATCTGCTCTTTGGAATATATCATCCACTATGCTATATGTCATCTGCTTCTAATGTTTAAAGGAATACATAAGACAAAATATACCTTCCTATTCTAAAAACTCTGACAACCGTATCATATACGTCAATGGACGATCCTGGTTTGTTTATTTTGGATTCATAGACCGTTTTCCGGTAACTTTCCGATTTAAGCAATCGCCAAATCTATTTGGCAACTGTATCAAGCGCCAAGCTCGAATTAGTTCTTTCTTTAGTAAACAAAACGTTGAATTCCGTGTTCTTTGGGTTTGTGTAATCCTTTCTATTTAAATCGGTTAGAAACAGCTCTTAAAGCATTAAAATTCGAAACGGAACTATTGTAATTAGCTAAATCGTTTGGTTACAAATTTAACCGCCAAAGAAATTTTGGATGTCGATGAAAAGAGAGATAAAGAATAATTTTGGCAACCTTTCCACTAAATTAGGCTCTTATTTTAAGTAAATATTGAACGATATTTATACTTAACTTTAGTTTTTAAATTTTAATCTAAAAACTCTTGGAACTATATTATATCTACCATTAGATTAGTCCCGGCATTTATCTTTCAGTTATTATTCCAGAGATTATTTCTTTTCTCAGCAAGATCACGTGATGCATGGCTTTAAAAATAAGTTATTCCACATGCTTGCGCTTTTCTGAAGGATCACGTGACATTTCATTTTGTTTACGCATTCCTTAAGGATCACGTGGCAGTTGATTGAAAAATAAAGTAATAATCTTCATCGCAAATCGCTTGTTAATTATTTAATTGTTATCTGTAACCAAAAATAATGAATTTAACATGATGTCACCTACCCAATGTCCGTTCCTGGGTTCCAAGCTACAACTCTGCCAATTTTAATCCAAATCGGTTTGGTAGTTTTGCCGTGAATGCGTAACAAACAGACAGACACACTTTTGCATTTATTATATTATATGAATATTTATAAAAATAAGCAAAATTTTCAGAAATAAAGGTGAATTAGTTCAAAGTCTAACCGTTGCCTAGCAACGGAGTAGCTATAAATCTTCGTTATTTCAAAATCGTCTGCACGCATTTTAAAATTTTGGAACTTTTAAAAATTAATAACAATCGAAGGGAAAATGTCAGAGAAATAAAATTGATATCATTGAAAAGGTAAAAATTTGAACTTTAAGATGGTATAAAAATATTTTTTGTCGGACAGTTTGCTCCGAAGTTACGGCGGAAAAACGGTTTCGGTTATTTTCTAATTAACTGACTGTTTAATTAACTTTTGGACTTAGAAAAGTTCATAAGTGTCTTCCTCTTGTCTTAAATAATAAGTGTACAATATTTGGTTGAAAACCGCCCATTGGTTTAGGAGGAGATGTGGAACATACCCACATACATATCCACATACCCACAATGACTTTTATTTATATTAAGATGTAAGTATGTATTATTCATTCACTTAAAAAAATTTTATCTCTGAACTTTAAAACTTTTCTGACTCTGTAACCACTTTTTTTTAGAAATGAAGAAAAAACATGTTTAAAAAAATATCAACTATTTCACCTTAAATTATATGACTCCAAAATCATTAATCTATATGAAATTGAATGAAATTATCTATATGAATTACTCTATATAAAATTGAATTGAATGAAAAATTAATCTATGAATCCAAAATCATATTTTACCTGTTATACATATCTTAGTCACGCCTAATGCTTTGCAAGTTAATAGATTCACCAATCCAATGGGACCTTTAATAAATAAATAAAATAAAATGTTTTAGAAATATTGGGTCTCAATATTAAAATTTTGAATAGTTGCATATAAATCAAAATTTTCACAAAATAGATAACTTCCAAATTTTATTTCTCTATCAAAAAAATCTCATTTCCAGGTTAAAACATCATATTCATTTGTTTTAAAAGCAATAAATGAGTAACATTTAACCAGTATATGCTTTCCATACTGGAAAGCATCATTTGATCTACATTAAATACAAAAAAATATTAGTTCAAGTATTTTTAATAAAAAATAAATTTACTTATTACGAAGTTTTATTCAAAAAAATAAATGAAAATGTTGCAAAGAAAAATACAAAATTTAGTTATCAACAAAAACAGTTTTATGCTTTGCTTCTTAAATACTGAATGTCTTCAATTTTAAGCAAAAAAAAAAAGCAGAAACGGATGTCACAATGAAAAAATACACATACCAGCTCCACATATTAGAACTGTCTTTCCAGCAGTAACTGATGCTCTTCTACAAGCATGAACTGCAACTGACAAAGGCTCAAGCAATGCACCTTCCTCTAAACTAACATGATCAGGCAATCTGCAAAAAAAATATAAAATTTTAAGAGCTAAACATTTGTTGAACTATAACATAATTTAGAGGAGAAAAAAATTAAAACCAATAAAATATTTCCAAGTCAGATCACATCAAGCATTTTCTTCTGCAATTCTGATAATTAGATTTATAACATATTTATAAAAGTTTGCAATGAAATGTTTTCATGAATTTGCAGAAAATAAAGTCCGATATTATTAAAAAATAAGATTCAAAAGATATTATTCATCATATAGAAAATAAACAAAAAGATCTAACAAAAATATCTATTTTATTTTTAAAAACAAGGGTGATAATATTAAAATTTGGTTATAACCCAATAGGATTAATTGATTAATCAAAAGGGTTTAAGGTATTTTCAGCTGCAAAGATTATCATCCCCTATTAAATCCACTTCAAAAAACAAAGGAAAATTGCGATCAAAATATGGACTAAATAATTGCCAAGCCTATTTGGTGAAGACAAAAAAATGGTGCCCTATAAGAACAAGGCTTCCATCGTTTCAAAAACACCTAACAGGATTAAATTTAGTACACTGAAAAATTGTAAATGCAGAAGGATGAAAATGAAGCTACACAAATATACCCAAAATACATATTTCAGTCAAATGTAAATAAAAAAATTATGTCAATTCTTTTAAAAATAACTCTATAAACTACTAATGGCATTTTAATATAAAAGTTTTAATTCAATTTCAGCACAACAAATTGCCACACACTTTTTTTTACATTTATTCCAGAAATAAATGAATTCATTTTAAAAATGTTAGTAACACATTCATGGACACCAAGCTTATGTTATTACTGTCCTAACGCCACGAGAAAAACCCTAGACACCAGACATGCCTGTGGCGGTCGTTATGGAAATGGGATATTCCACTGCATTTTGGGGGTGAAGGAAAGGACTTTATTTCATTTGGCGCAGATAGAACCGGTAGAAGTCTACTTCTTTCGAAAATGAATTCCTCGCCTAAAGGAAGTGCGCTTAGTTTGTCAAATGTTGCAGTTCATTTTATATCCGTATCCCTCCTTTCTTCGACTCGTCCATTTGAGGCAACCCTGCTCAGGGTTTTTCTCCTGGCGGTAGGACAGTATGTTATTTGCTGGGACACATAAACTGCTGGAATAGCATTTTGTGTACAAAAATGTGTGGTATAAGCCGCTTTGCATTTTAGCTTGTTGTGAACTTGGATGGGATATCACGCTTTGTCCCAGCAAGTAAAGCGGCATATGCCGCTTTGTCCATGAAAGTGTTAAACAGTTCTGAATGTGATTCCAATGATTTTAAGAGTAATTGATATATTTGAATAGCATTTAGTTTTCATCACCAATAATCAATATTCTGCAGAATAAAATTACATAATTATAAAGGAAGTTGTTTAATTTTATGGATATCTTTCTGCAGTTTTAAGAGGTATAGAAAAAAGTATTATATCACTCACAACTAATGCAGCTGCTCTTAGCTTTCTATTGCTGTCAACTTCAGTTGTCACTGGTCATAGTTAAAATTTTTTTTAAATTATAAATTATAATATTGTTTCTAAAGAAACATCTTTTAGTACAAATATCTCAGAATTTTCAATTATCAAAGAAAATCAAGTTACTTGAAACAGAAATTAGCATCATGGCAAAAATAGCGACACAGTGTTCCATGATCTGGTGGTGTAGCACAAAATTTTACATCCGCACAAAGATTATATCTTCCTTCTAGACAGTATCTGCATTTATAGCAAGGCACTCCTGGTTCAATGGCCACTCTGTCTCCTATAAACGCAAATTAATTTCTAAATATAGCTGTTTCTATTAGATCAACCAAAATGTATAACAAATGTGCCAAGTACAGTAGGCAACATATGCTAAAATATCCAGATTTTCACCATGTTTGCATTTGAAGATTGCTGTATTTGGCACAGTTGCTTACAGTTTAAGGACTGCTCTGCATCAGAAAAGAGGCATTTTGATCAACATTTATATTTTGGAATAACTGCTGTTGAACTAATATATAGTACCAAATTAAATATTGAAAAATGTTTAATCCCAGAAAAAATTGACTTTTGATAAACTCAAAATTTCTAAGCAGTATGCAAATCAAATATTTCTTGTTTTAATTAAGCAGATTTTTTAAATATATTGAGAAACAAACTTTTTTTTTTTAACCTCATTTTTTTTTCCAACAAACAGAATGTACTAAAAGAATTCTAAACAAGATTTTAAAAGCACGTTCATACGAGCAAACTATAAAGTTTCATATAATTTCATAAAAAAAAATAATATACCTGGTTTCAGATGTTTAACTTGACTTCCAGTTTTAATAACAGTCCCACTAGATTCATGCCCTAAGACCATTGGATCTTTAACAATAAAATTACCAAGACGACCATGTTTCCAAAAGTGAACATCAGATCCACAAATGCCAACAGTATGCATAGCAATTAGAACCTCTGCAAATAATACAACAATTGTTAAATTTTATAAATGTCTGTATAAAAACATGATTATAACATAATAAAGAAATGCAAAATAAAAACATTGCTGAAAAATTAAATCATAATTTCATATTTAAAAAATTAAAACTATAATTACATAACACATTATATAGCAATACAGTGGTATATTTTAATATTATACTTTAAAATCTATAATTAGCTTGAAACTTAATTAAGAATGTCGCTTTTTACATAATGTACATTCTAATCGTATTTTATATTATGCTTATACTTTAGGCAAAATTCACATATTCTCTTAAAATAGGTATTTTGCAGAAAAACAGGAAAGTGCTTTCTCCTTTTTTAAATCATTCAAAGACAAAACTACTTTTCCTTTCAATTCTTCATAATCTTAACTATTTTTGTCTTTCCTCATTCATAGTACACCTATTCATCACACATGCAACAATACAATGGAACAGGAAAATAAACTATTTACAAGCTGATTACCAGGGCAGTCAAAACAAAAGCGGGACCTGGGGCAAAGTTGATTTGTGAGACATTGGAATAAATTTCATAGAAAATAATGATTTCTTACCTTTGGCAATTTATTATATTGGATAATTTGGTATAGAAAAAAATTAACCCTTTCAAGTTCACTACATGTTTCGTTTTGAAAATTATTAAATTTATTTCAAAAATGAGTATTAGACATGTAGCTGATCATAAATATGTAAAGGGAAAAAATTTAGCATTTTTTATTTTCAAGAAATTTGTGGTTTCACAGTGAAACCAATGAATGGTAATATGGGCTATTTTCCCTCCAAATAAGTTATTGAAATGCAATTTAAATTATGTGTTTAATTTATAAGTATACATGAGCATTCAGGATATTCAACCTTCATAAAATTCATATTACTTTCAAAAATTCAACTTAAAAAAATATCCATTTGTGCAAAAACCCTCCATCATTTTGTTTCTCTCAGAGATCAAAAGCAATTTAGATCTTGCAATGCCAATATCTTTGCGAATACTAACGGCATTCAACTGGAATTTTTATATAAGTTGGCCTATATATCCAACTCTTAAGTTATGAAATAAAAATTATGCTATGTTTCGTCTATGTGCATTAAAAAAATGCCCAATGTGTGGTTTCACTGTGAAAACAATGAATGTGAAAGGGTTAAAGGAATACATGAAAATTATATATAATTAAATTATTTTTTATAAAGCTAATACTTCAAATCAAAGAAAAATCATTAATTAATCAAATAGAAATAATTGTTTCATAAATACAATTTGTTATTGACTTACTCAGTGGCGAATCCGGAGGGGGCTACTGGGCTGCAGCCCCCTCCCCCCAGAGCTACACCAGAATTCTTGATTTTATTTAAAATCACTACAACTCTTTGTTCTTAATTTCCCCTTTTTAAAAAAAATAATAAAAAAGTGACAACATTGCTTTCTGGCATGACAGGCTCGAAAATTTTTCTAATTCTCTAGTCATTCCACTTGTACTTGTAGCATTGACGCGATCGAAAACATTTTTTGCCTAGTTATTTCATTGTATTTTTTTTATTTAAATTATCAAAAGTATTGCAGTGTTCCTTATGATCCTTATTGTTACGTGAGTAAAGTTCAAGTGTTTTGGTTTACATAAGCCACGAGGTATGACATTCGTCATGACGATACAAATTTTTTATGACCTCAGCCCTCCCCCCCCAAACCTGAATTCTGGATTCGCCACTGGACTTCCTAGAATAAGTCTACAATAGGCAATTTTTTCCCCATTTTCATACAAGTTTTATAGCAAATTCACTGATAATATCATCATAATTTAGTTTCTTGTTTCAGTTGGATTTGATAGATAAAATGGTTAAAAGGTTCTTGAAATGCTTTACATTTCAAGTAATTTTTTAATTATTATTTTCAATCTTGAGAAAGTTCTGCAGATGGTGATGGTAATTGGCAAGTTCAATATAATTTTCAGAAAAGTAACAAAATTTGGATACAATTCAAATAAATCATCTTTAAATAAACATTGTAATATTTACAATAATGTGCCCTGGAAAGCAACTAATTTTGATTTTGTTAAATAAATTGATGCAATCAATTTTCATTTTGCAAAATCAGTCAGTAGAGCAAGAAGCCTTCAGAAATGTGGGGGCCTTGAGTTCTCGCACCATTTGAAACTCCCTCAGGCCACCCTGGTGATTACAGATCCCATAGGTCAGCTAAATGCAGTTGGAAAACCTTTAAAGACTTGATGGTAAAACTGTTATACCAGTCTGTATGCAAAGAAGAAAAAAAACTTGTTGCTAATAGTATCTCTGTTGCCTATAAGAAAAAAGTCAAATTTTGATTTTGCCACAGTTTGTCCTGTAAAATAATCTTATGAGGATAATACTATTTGTTGTGCTTAAAAGAATTTATTATTGCTCATGAAAAAAAAATGCTTTCTTTTAAAACAAAATTATAAAAAAATCATATTCTCCATTCAACCATTTTTTCAATTCAATATTTCATCGAAAAAAATTATATAATGAATGGATATTAATTTTATAAAATGTCAGGCTTTACTAGATTTAAAAATATCTAATGATAACATAATCAATAAGCAAAAAAGAATATTTTAATTTGGTTTAAAGAAAATAAAGTACAGTACAGTTTCTCTCATTTTTACAATTTAAATTTTATTAATTTATTTTTTAAATTATCTATTTTACTCTTAAAATTTCTGAAGTTTCTTCTTGTTCAATACAGTTAATTACTTAAATTTTCATCATTATATTATTTTCCAAAAATTTAATTTTATTCTACAATAGCATCAATAGCATAATATTAAAGAAATAATTATTTAATTTTTATAAATTACCAAATTCAACATTCTATATTTTTTTAATGGCAGCTTTTTTTATTTTTAATTTCTCGCCACTTAATTCTCATCAAGAATTTTTAAAGGTTTATACCACTGTCTAGAAACTATACTTTCAGATTACATCAATAAAATGGGAAGACATTTAAAAAATATTTCAGAGCAATTAGGAAAATATGAAACTTTGGATCTATATATCATTTGAATAGGAAAGAGGCATATTATTCATCCTCACTTAATATGCATCTCAATCGATATGCTTAAGTTCTAAAGATATATTTTGTTTAGTTTTTCCACCTCGCCTTACAAAATAACAAAATTCTACCATACAAAATAATTTAAGTCTAATTATTAGTTTAATCAGATAAATTCAATAACATGACATTATGAAAGAAAAAGAATTACTAAACCACAAACAGGATAAATTTATTTATTAAAATTTTACTAGATAAGTAAAAGTACCTTAAAAAATTAACTTACCATGCGGCAATGGTTCTGGCACTTCACGATTTTCCTGCAAACAAAAGAAATATAGCTACAATATTTCTGTGATGTTATTCTCATTTAAAATTTCTTTCAAATATAATATTTTTTGACCTATCCTTTTAATCTATCCTTTTAATGTCATTTAAATTCCAAGACTTTTATCTTTTTTAATATTTAATGAAAAAGAATACTAATTTTTATGTAGTTTTAAGCCTTTTCTTAAACTATTTTCAGGTAGATGCAATACTTTTATACAAAATCAATACTTTTTTTTTTTTTTTTTTTTGCAATATGCAGGTAAAACAGGGCTCCTACTCTACTTTTCAAACTAAAAATGAGCACCTTCTAAGACTTTATAAGGACTTAAATTAAATATTATAAAAGTCGCATTTCACAATTTAATATATGACTTTCAACCAAGTGAGATGCTTTTACAGTGTAGTTAAACTCATAAGGACAATACTATGAACGTAATTCAATATTTAAGTCTAATTATTTTTTTAATTATACAAAAAATAATTACAAAAAAATTTCAAAATAAGCCCAGTTCCATTTTTAAAAATGTCAACAGTTAAAATATGGACATGTATATGCAAGCATGTCAGTAATATGTAGGCATATTAACAAACTATAAAATAGGCACAGCAAGGGGGGGGGGGTTTTTGAACTTATCATTATCTTCAAAGTTCAAAAAGTTGCTCATATATATATAGTAAGAAATCTTGGCTTATAAACATATTATAACTTACTACATTCTAACAATTTTTTTTTCAAAAATTTCATACTTTAAACCAATAAATTATAAAGAATTTCCATTTCTATTTAAAATGTTCCAAGATTTTCTTTTCAGCTTTTAATGTTTAGAGCTTAGGCAGGCTTTAAACTTAATAGTACTTGCTGTAAAGTACAAAGTCACATAAACACACACATAATAAAAGGAAGACAGTATCAATATTTACACAAAATCTAACTTTTTCACAGAAGTGTTTTCGGTCCTATTAAAAAATATCTGAAAATTATACAAAAGAAAAGTAGACGGTATAATTAAAATTTTAAGGATTGAACTAATGTAACAAATGAAATACATTAAAATGGCCTTATAAATATCAAAATCAACTTAAATCATTAAAATGCTTTAATTTTCAGAAATTAAGTAAATGAAGAATATTTTTAAAATCCTGATACAGTCATTTTTGTTTTTCAGTTTATTTATTTTTCTTTTTCAAAAATCTGACTGTCAAATTCCTTAATTTCAGATGTTTTTTCTTTAATATCTCTTCACAGTGCATTTGCTTTTATGAAAAGAGAAATATTTTATGAAGATTCTGCCTTACTAGACAGTTCTTTGGCTGAATTTTCCATTGCTTTGATATCAGCTTGAAGGAAAACTTTTTTAGATTTTAAATAGTTAAGCTCGTCTACTTTTCTTTCCCTACTATTTTCCAATTTTTTTTTAGTTCTCAATTTTTCGTTGATAATATTTCCTTTCAAATGAAGGATATATTTCTGTCTCAAAGAAGAGACAACCCTTCTCACCTCTTTTGTAACAATTATAGTGAATATCATTATTATTAATATTCTCAAAAATGAGCCTCTGAATCTTCTTTTGAGTTTTCTACCTCTTATGATTTATTTACACTGAACCCTTGTTCTACTGTAGCTTGTCCATGTGATAAAATCATAAGAATTTTCACTACTCTCCATAACTTTGATAATTTCTTTTCACTTTGGAAAAATAAAATTTTGCAGTTCGAAAAAAGAATTTTGTTTTAAAAGGAAAATAAGCACTTTCCAAGAACTACTGACAAAAAATAAATACTTCTAAGGGCTTTTAGAAATGACAGGTTATAATAAGCACTTTCTAAGACCTGTGGGAACCCTTTTAAACTAATCGACTGAATAAGTTTGGAACTTTTTTTCTTAGCAGGACACATGGTGTTGCCAAACATAATTGTTGGCACAAAATATACCTTAAATAGGAATAGCAATTATACATTAAAGAGAATTGTGAACTATGATGGACAATTTCCTGGTATAAGGTTCTTAGATTAAGAAAATTTATATATATTTCAGCTGCAGTTCATCTAAAATAAAAACATCTAAATTCATATCTTATGCATCTAATGAAAAATTTTGGATGAATCATAAAAAATTTTACAACTGCTGCAAATTTGTATTGTCTACATAAGGTAAAGAGCCATTTCAAAGATTTTGAACAAACTGCAAGAATATTTAAATTAATCATTTAGAAAAAACTAATAAAAACAATCTTACTTGTAACATTTACAGACTTTTTTATCAGCATATTATAAACAATGAGAAATTTTTTAATTACAATAACTACAACATATAACTACTAAAAATTAAATACAGTGAAACCTCCTTACAGCGGCTAGAAAAATTGGCTGTTCTGAAAGGACTTTATGCTTGCAAGTACAAAATTTGTACTTTAAAGCCCTAATTCCTCATTTCTGATAGAACAAATTTTAAGAATCATGTAATAAAAAAAAAAGATGCAATTTGTGTTTTTGATTTTTTAGCTCTTTTAGAAGTAACTTTTTCTTCAATTTCATTTCTTTTTAAATGAAAAAATAAATCACTAATCATTTTATCAGTAATTGTTGAGAGAGAAGGCAATAATATCAATTTTTCCTGCATAGTTTGGTTTGTTTAGATTTTTTAGCGCAAGAGCCATCCTTGGCTAAACTGCACCACAATGTTTACTACAATCAGATGAAGTAAGAGTTTCATTTGCTAATGGTCACAACCAATATTAGCAGCTTCTTTGTCAGAGTCTGAATCAGTGCCTAAAAAGCACAAATTAACTCTTGAATGCCTAACCCCAATAGAGGCCAAATTCACTTTTCTCTTCATGTTGGGAAAGGATTGATTAATTTTAATCTGATTTCTGATATTCTTTTTCAGTGTATATATTTTTTATTTTTCTTTCCTCCCCTTTATCTTAATAAAAGGCTCAAAGTCAGAGATGAAAAAGTTGTATTTCATTGAAGTTGAACGGGTGACAAATCTGATCACTCAGAGAGGTTCGAGTAGCCGTTCCTAAAAGTTCATTTAACTTTATGTCTATGAACCAAAAATTTCATGCCACACAAAAGTGGCTGTTAAGAGGGGTGACCATTTTGCAGTGGTGGCCACTAAAGAAGTTTTACTGCAATAAACACCTGCTTTTTTTAAAGGAGAATTTTATCACAATAAAATACATATTAATAAATATACCCTATACCTAAAGATACAAAAAAATCATTCTTTTTAAAAGTATCTTATAATCACAATCATCAACATTTATCATAAGATTTATGAATATTAATTCAAATAAGAAAAAAAACATTATGCATCAGTATACAAAATTCTTATAAATGCTCTATATATTTGACAATACGGATATAAATAACGGTGATCATCAGTAACTTACCAAACAAATTTCTCCTTTGCATTTCAAAACTGCAGACAAATTTTCAGTAGTCATTTTTGAATTTACAAAAACCCCAACGATTCCTCATAAGAGGGGAAAAAATTTACCTAGCTGTCGAAAATTTCAGCCCACTAATATTATCTCTATCGTATCTAAGAATTATCTAATTGACAATTCAGCAACTGTTATCTCTTTCTGTTTGTCTTTGATATGTGTTAACGCTTATTATGCAATGAGCTCATCCAAAACGTAGATACGCACATCATACGGCGCTATTTACGAAAAATACGCTATAAACCGAAAAGTAACCCTTACAATTACGAAATATTTCTGCTTAGATTAGCTTAGTTCACTAAGGTCACCTAGAATTTGTTGTGTTCCAAATGGAAAAAATGTAAGGCAATGCACAACTTTTCTTCCGGAGAAAGAGCATTGTTTCTCATAGCAGTGCTGTTGAGGTTGTCACGAAGCAAACGCAATAAATCCTCTGCTGAAATGCGTGAGATTCTGTATCGAGATTTGAAATCTTCAGCATCCAAAAAATCCAAATCAGATACTTTTAACCTCATTAATGATTTGACATCTTCTTTCTGAAGATTCGAAATAGTGCCACATTTCTAGACGATGCATCTCTACCATTATTCGTGATGATGATGGTGAAGTTGCTTGAACTTGAATGATAGGAGTTATGGGATTTGAAGCAACAAAGGCTGTAATCCCCAGCTGCTTGAGATGTTCACGATTCGTGTGATTGATTGATTGATTGAAATCGAAAACAAAACAATACTTTAGAACGACTTTTACCGCACATGCGCATAAACTCGGTGTCGTCATAGTCACGTGACAGAGGAGCGCTTAAAACAGCTGATCGGAGATTTCCGTAGATTTGTATTGAAACTGTTTATCTGTTGTTAGTCGTGGCGTGTTTTGTTTATGATTTGAAATTGCTTCTATGGATGCTTGATTATGAAAAGGTTTGCGTCCAAATACTCATGAAAATAGAGCAACAACTTTAGGTATAAAAAATTAACAACATTTATTAAAACGTTAAGAAAGTGCTAGTTTAGACATGGGCAAACTACGGCCCGCGGGCCAACTCCGGCCCACCGGAAGGTTTTATCCGGCCCGCGGATAGAATTTTAATTTGCCGGTCCGACGGAAATTAAAAGAAAATATGATTTATATATTATATATCGATCTCCTTTTCTACTTTGTTTAAATATTATTTTTTTTTCTTCCTTTTTCTCAAAGGACTGATGATCTTTTTACTTTCTCTATTTTTGTTCTACAGAACATAAATCGACGGAAATAGCAAGCACAGACAGTGTTGGTGCCAGTGCGTCTGCCTTTCGCTCGCGCCCTCTGATTGTAATGTTCTTTTTTATTTGATTTATTGATGGTATTTCCGGTTTCATTTCTGTTGAAAATCATTCTGTTCTTCGCATTCAACCACATAGCAACGATGTGTTTCTGTACATTACTCGCAGTGCATATTTTTTTACAATTGTTAAAGATAAACCAGTGTGTCTCATCTGCAATGAAGCTGTAGCAGTCTTCAAAGAATAAAGGTTAAATTCAGTTCCATAAGTAAATGAAGAGAAACTTAAGAATTATGAAGATGGCTTGAAAAAACTGCATTTTGAGTTCGAATGCAGATTTCAAAATTTCAGTGCCATTCAAACAGAATTGGATATTTTTACCATGCCTTTCAACGTAAATTGTGAAGCAGTGAGGTCAGATTTGCAGATTTAATTAATTGAGTTGCAATCTAACAATCATCTCAAGCAGTCGTTTCTAAATATGCCAAAGTTAGTTTTACAAATCACTATCGAAAGTAAGTTTCCCAAATTTAATATCTCACTCCCAGAAAATCAGTGCTATGTTTGCTTCATCTTATATATGTGAACAAGTGTTTTCAACTATGAACCTTAGAAAGAATTATTTTAGAAGTAGACTGACAGATGAGCATTTAGCCTCGTTCCATAGAATCAGTACATCTCACTTCGAACCTCAATATAAGGAACTTTTAAAAATGAAATCGCAATTTCATTCATCTCATTAACATATTTAAATTGTAATACTTGTATATTGTTTTTAAAATTTTAGAAAAATTTATCTTGGCCCGCCAAACTTTTTTTTTCGATTTTTTGCCCGCGACCGAAAAAGTTTGCCCATCCCTGTGCTAGTTAGATATTAATGGAACACAAAAACAGATGAAATTCAGTTAGCTAGCGCATGACATCTAGCCAGCTGCCTTGTGCATCTCTCGTGTATTGCGCAGCTAAGTAAGTAGTTTCAAGAGTGACGTCATCGGGAGGAAAAAATCGGAAGGAAACGGGCGCCCGACAACGCTAGAACGGCTTGGGAGTTTCGTCTGCAGTGCGAGATAGGGATGTATAATCCACGATTTTTTGAGTAACAAATATTTTTGCTATTGCTATTTTTAAATATATATTCTAATTAACTGTTATTTCAATCACACTTTTAATTTGCAAAAAGTCTTATTGAGTATAAGTAAAAGGTAGAAAATGCAAATAAAAAAGCTGTTATTACTTCTACTCATTGTTAATACTTACTATTAAGTTTTAATGTTTAGTTCTTTATATTGTCAATAGATGGCGCCAGCAAAATTTTTTGTAGAAAGGTGTTGGCACTTAAGTTCACGTATCACAATCAATAGTAATCAATCACAGATGTCAACCTTCAACGTCGCAGTTTTCGGTGCGATCACAGTATGGGATCTTTACTGCGTCTATTCTTTTTTTTATATACAATGGACCTTATGCACCGTTTGGGTTCGAGAGTACAGAAAAACAGCTGTGGAGGAATAAACAAAATGATCGGCCTATAAGTGACTCAGAAATAAAAGCAGTTCTGAGTCAGCTGTTTAAGACTGATCAATGGCTGCCGTCGGTCAGGTCACGTGTCGGAGGATGTGATGTCACATGCATAAAGTCCATTGCCGCGATTCTGTCAATCAAAGAGAAAAACGAATACTTGCTCCTTTGAGTTCCCGACGAAGCGAATTACAAAAGCGACATTATCATTCGAAAACGCATATCACAACAGGAGGGGTGATTCACAGAAAGACGTCTTAAACTACGATGGAGGGAAGTGCGAAATGTGATGATACCAGACGGTCTGCGCGCTGAAGCTTGGCCTGCTTATCTGGAAGGTCACCGGTGAAGACTCTGTTTCCCCCGGGTGAGTTGTGATGATGTCCCCCTGTGTGGGGAAGGTAGTTCATGCTTTTAATAGCGCCATCTGTTGACAGTATATAGAACTAAAAAATAAAACCTCGCAAAAATTATAATAAAAATAAAAGAAATTAAAATAAAATTAAAACGATTGCTTACATTTTTTATACAAATGACTGAATCACACCTTTTTGACAGTAGTATTCATCACTGGTATTTGTGATTTTTTAATATTGCGTAGAAAATAACAGTTCGTCAAATATTCGTCATCCCTAGTGCGATATAGAAACCGGTGAGCTGAGCGCTATTGAAAGTGCTCTCATTGTCGTTATTAGTGATTTGCTGACTGTTTGTGTTGCTAAATCTCAAAGTCCTGAACTGTTATTACCTGTGAATTGTTGTCTGTTTACGTTGCTAATCAGTGCAATATCTATTGTTTCCTGTTACTTGTGCTACGAGTTTTTCCTGCGCATTTGTGAATAAACCTTCATACTCCATTATCCCGCGTGTTGGACTGTTTACACCATACACCCACAGAAAGACTTTTGTAACAATATAATAATATTTTTTGTTACTTTATAACAGCATAAGGACCCAGATAGCAATTTTAATTTGCAGCAAACTTGCACTGCGAGTCTGCAATACTTGCAGCAAGGTTGACACGACAAGAGTGCAAGTGTGAAACAAGCTTGAAGCAAGTTAACGCAAGCTTCGAAGTCAACACGCGACGAACTTGCAGACAGTGGCGGACTGGGTCTGAAAATAGCGGTTGCCAGCAGTCAATGGGGGCCCACTCATATCAAAAATGTTTTTTCTCTATATAATTTTTAAAATTTTATTTATTATAAATATAATCAATTAAAATCAATAAATGGACATGATATACTATATAACTTATTACATATTGTTATTATCTAAAAAACTGCTATATATATTAGTAGTTCTGTGAACAGTAGACCTCGCCCTTCCCACCACAAAAAAAAAAATTTTGCTCTTCATTTCAGTCTTTAAAAGTTTAGCCATTTAATTTCCAAATTCAAATTATTTGCGCAAGTCTGCTTTTATCATTATTAATTAAAGTACAATTAAATGTCTGCTTTTATCAATATTAACAAAATCGTAATTGTCTCCGTCCAAAACTCATAGAGAGCAGCGGAGTGGAATTCGTATTTTAATGTCCGTCGAATAAGAAAGTGGAAGCATAGCCCTTGTTCACGATCACAACATTTATTATACGATCACACACACAGAACTATATACATGGTTTTTAACATGCGAGAGACAAGACAAGTCGTAGTAAGGTGCGCGTCGGCGCTCTCACATATTTTGGCAACCATTGATCGCCAAGATACCAATTTACAGTTCAAAGGCGCCAACATCCTGGGCCCCGTTACAATGTTTACATGCAACACTAATACACATTGATTACATAACAACACATGGAAACTATACGAAATTGTTAATACACAACGTATTCACGGATTAGCACTGTAATGAAATACATAAAAAACATTCGAACAATCTATACTTATAAAAGGCAATGTTTGTGTGCGTGTGTGTGTGTTTGTCTGCGATGTCCAGACGAATCTATCGCACTTACAGCCATGAAATTTGGCACACAGGTAGTCGTAATGGTAACTGAATGCACCTCGAAGCCGAAGTTTTAAATTTTAATCTAGAATTTTTTTTATTTAATGTTTTGTGTTGTTTTGGTTGATTTTTCGCACTAATTTCTCAATAGAATAGTTACGAATAAGTTTACGATAAAAATATATACACCATCGGAAAGAGCATGCGATTTCCGTTCTAATGAAGTTAGTTTTGAATTTCTAACGTAATTTACTGAATTTTGAAAAAATTTTGAAAAATAGTCACTTTTATGATAATTTTTAATAAAGATTTCTTTAAATTATCGCATCTGACGTTCTAACATCTCTATAATTTTCATTTTTTTTCAGCCTACAAATGGCACGTTTATGTCCGATTTAAAACAAGAACTATTAAAATATCTTTTTTCGTTTTTTAAAAATTAATTTTTCCCTGATCGGTTCAAACAGTTTTTTCGTAGCGCGATTTAACAGCGAGAGATTCTCCGGACCATCCCACAATGCATTGTTGCAATGTGACCTTCTTCGCGGCAGGTGACGTCATTCGCAAAGAGAAATAAGCGGGAATATCAATAATGTGTACTTTTTGCTTTTGTTTTCAAAACTTTTTCGTGCCATTATGTGCACTTTTTTTCACCCACTTTTTGAAGTCCTGATTCCACGGGCAACGCCGTGCGCGTACTGCTAGTTAAATATATGATAATGAATATAAACACAGATATAAATATACAATACCTATTGACAGTTCATCATAGAAAGGTAATTTTATGATTTTGTTTACTGGACGTTGATAAACGCCTTTGTTTGTTTTCACTGTTACAACTCTTATTACATTATCCTTTCCTGCATGAACTTTAATTATTTTTGCAAGATTCCAATTAAGTGTTTTAGAATTATCTTCATTTTTAACCAAAACAGTTTCATTTTCTTTAAATATTTTTCTTAACTCATTATTAGCTCCTACAAAATGTGTGCCATTATCACTATAAATATTACTAGGTTTTCCTCGACGTGCAATAAATCGTTTTAAGGCACCTATAAAGGCATCTGTGCTACAACTATTTCAATTTCTAGGTGAACTGACTTTACAACAAAACAAATGAATATGCATATATAACATTTATACGATTTTTTAAATCTACCTGAAAGCAATTTAATACTGAATGGGCCACAAAAATCAATACCGACCCTTGTAAATACTCTTGATACATTTACTCTAGAGCTGGGAAGATCTGCCATAACTTGATTACTACCCTTTGCACTTACCTTTAGACAAGGAATACACTTTCTAATAATTTTTCTTACGTAATTTCTACCATTTATTAGCCAGAATTTTGTACGAATATTGGCTAAAGTTGCTTCTGCACCTGTATGGAGATACAAAACATGAAAATGATTAATAATTAGATCCGAAAAGTGATTGTTATAGGATAACAAAATTGGATGTTTTCTTTCGATAGGCAAATTGGAGTTTTTCAGTCGGCCACCAACACGTAGAATGTCCTGCTCATCTAAAAATGGAGATAAGTTTATTAACGAGCTTGCATTAGGTAGCTGCTGACCTCTTTTGAGACACTGAATTTCTTGAGCAAAACAATTTGCTTGTACGTTTTTCACCAAACACATTAATGATTTAAATAACTCGGGGGTAGTTAAGTTGCCCTTGCTTGGTTGCAAAGAATTTTTTGCATTTCTAACGAAACGCACACACCACCCGATGACTCGTTGAATTCGGGTAAATGAAGAATAGTTGCTGATTATAGGTAACCCTTCTTGACCTTGCACCACAAGACACACTAGATCTGTCGGAGTTTTCTTGAACTCTCGTTGGTATAGCTCATTATCGTTGATATCACTGCAAACACAAGGAGAAACTACTGAATGATCTTGTAAAAACGACGGACCAAACCACCACAAATTACAATCTTGGATTTTTTCTGGATCGATCCCTCTAGAGATAATATCTGCGGGATCTTCCTTGGATGGGACGTGTTGCCAGGTACTAACTTCTGTGAGATTTTGAATTGCACTTACTCGGTTTCTCACAAAAGGCTTGAGTACCGAAGGGTCCTTTTGTATCCATGCAAGGACAATGGTAGAGTCGGTCCATAGCACAGTACTATGGAATGAAATTTTCATCGATGTGATGGTTTTTTGTGCTAACTTGGCAAGAAGCACAGCTGCACACAACTCAAACCGGGGTATTGTTACCGACTTCAGAGGTGCGATTCTTGATTTTGAACACAATAAATTTGTAGATATTTCTCCTGAGTTACTGAGACACCTTACATATATTGCTGCACCGTATGCCTTCTCAGAAGCATCTGCGAAGCCGTGCAGTTCTAATTTAAGAGCATAGTCCAACAGAATATATCGTAGAATGTTCAGAGTGTTAATAGTTGATAAAAATGTAACAAATCGCTTCCATTGTGATTCCAATTGCATTGGCAAGGAATCATTCCAATCCAACTTTAACCTCCATAATTCTTGCATTACAAGTTTCGCTTTCGTAACTACAGGCGAAATCAGACCTAAAGGATCGAAAATCCTAGCAGTGGTCGAGAGGACTGATCTTTTCGTAATTTTACACGATTCACAGGTATCTGCATTAGCAGACACCGAAAATGCTAAAGAGTCCTTTTGAGGTCTCCACAAAAGTCCTAGGGCCTTTGTTTCATCAGGAATTGTAAGAGAAACATCTCCATCAGAAACTTCCGAATTTGAGAATTGCAATTCTTTGCAATTGGAGGACCATTTATGCAATTGCATGCCTCCACCTCTGAAAAGCGCTATAAGTTGTTCCTTAAGCTGTTTAGCAGAATAGATGTCTGCAGCGCCAGTAAGTAGGTCATCCATATACATGTCACTACTAACAGCTGAGGCAGCCAATGGATAATTGTGTCCATCATCCATTACTAATTGTTTAAGCACTCGTTGTGCCAGGTAGGGAGCACATGTTGTGCCGTACACAACCCTATTCATTTTATACGTTTTGATAGAGTCATCGATGCTCTCTTTCCAAACGATTCGCAACAGATATCTTTGAGATTCATCTATGAATATCATACGAAACATTTTTTTGATATCCGAAATCAAACCGATTCTATTTTTTCTGAATCTCAATAATATCGCAAATAACTCGACCTGAATGATTCCTCCATTAGCTAAAATAGAGTTCAACGACTCGCCAGTCGAAGTAGCACAGGACGCATCGAAAACAGTCCTAAGCGGTGTGGATTTGGAATCGGGACGTAAAACACCATGATGTGGCATGTAATATGCAACCGTCGGTTCTGATACTTCGAACACTTGTTCCATATGTCCCATATCCAAATATTCATGAATAAAGTTTCGATACAACTGTTGAAGATTTGGATTGGCTTCTAATTTTCGCCATAACGAATTTAATCGACTAATAGCCGTTTGCTTGGATTCGCCGAGACAGCTAGGTTCCTTTAAAAAGGCCATTTGAACTATATAATGTCCCGTTTGATCTCTCCGATGATTATTCACGAAATGATCTTCACACAACTTGGTTTGTGAATTTAAATTAAGAGATTCATCGTCCATTGATTCTAACTGCCAAAATTTAGAAATTAAATTTTCTAACCCTTCTTGCTTGGAAAGAAGAAAGCAATGCTGTTTATCATCAGCTGTCGGTAGACCTCCAGTAACTATGTGATTAAAGACCAAATTTTGCAGAGTGATTGAATCATTTATTTTGATTTGATCTGCCTTAATAATTTTAAAGAATACTTGTGCACCCAAGAGCATTGAAATCTTAGCTGGCTTATGAAATGATGGATCTGCTAATTTAATATGCTTCGGCAGAGAAAGTTTTGATATGTCTAAATTACAAGAGGGAGTGACTGATGATATGTTAGGAACAACCATAAACTTTAAGCTTTCATTGAATGAATTATCTTTATTTGAAATAATAGCATTTGTTTCATATTTTATATCTTGTGTGAGCCCATTAATGCCAGAAACAGAAGAATGAATCCGATTTTTGAATCCGACCCAAACTTATTGCGCAATCGCTCGAAATAAAATTTATTTCTGAAGCACTGTCCAAAATTATTCGAACTGGCATTCCATTCACATAAGCTACAGCCGTACTCATTAAATATTTCATCGGCTTTGAATTATTGTTATCCGTTGAACGCAAAGCAAAGCATTGCTCGGAGTTGACCTTGGGAGCAGTATCAGTAAATCCTTCAGACGTGGACGGAATTGATACATCTGTTTTGTCTCGATGCAATTTAGTATTATGGAATGAACTGCAAATCTGGCAACGAGATTTAGAAGTACACGATTTAGATGGATGAAAATTCAGACGATTTGTGCAAATGTTATGCTTCTTACAAAGTTCATATCTCTCCAAAGTGGAATGATTGGCTGGAATTAAGAACAATGTGCGGTCTGCCAAGTTGAATTTTTTTCGTCGCCAAATTGATTTCTCGCCAAATGTGGTAACCTTCCAAAATTTTGTTGGATTCTCTTTTTTTGGCAACCTTAAAACTTAGCTCCAGAATTTGAATATTGCTGTCTCTTCCTTTTGCCCTCAGGCGTTGAAATCGTGTGGTTGGTTTTTGGACGGTAATTTAATTCCGTTCGGTTTTTTGCTCTTTGGCTCATTCCAGGTCCTTCCATAATTCCCGTTATGTCTGGTCGCGTTAAACATCGCGCTTTCGAAAGCCAAGCTGGTATGTATGACTTGGAATTTTTGTATGGATTGAAGAAAGGCAGCAAGAAAGAAGTGATTGCATGGTGTATGAGTATGGATATGATCGCGAAAGAGTATGTTTGTCCGACATGTGGAAAGAAAATGGTTTTGACTGAAATTGATTGTTCGGATGGTTATGCCTGGATTTGTCGAAAGTTTGGTGTGAATGAGCATCATATTAAAAGGATCGTGAGAAAGGGCAGTTGGTTCTCGGAAAGCAAGTTGACGATGCCTGAGGTTTTGATCCTCACATATTTGTGGGTGAAAAAAACACCGAATGAATGGATTACGGATGAAATGAATGTGTCCGAGCCAACTGTGGTTGATTGGAAAAGTTTTTGCAGGGAAGTTTGTGTGGATAGGCTTGTGAAAGATAGTAAAGAAAAGATTGGTGGTGTCGGAATGATTGTAGAAATAGACGAAAGTAAGTTTGGTAAAAGGAAGTATAACAGAGGTAAGCGCGTGGATGGTAAGTGGGTGTTTGGTGGTGTCGAAAGAGGGAGCAAAAGGAGTTTTTTTTGCGTGGTTGAGGATCGAACGGCAGAGACGTTGATCGAAATCACCAAAAAAAACGTTGAGCCTGGGACCACGGTACTTTCGGATTGCTGGGCTTCTTATAATGGCTTGACGGCGGAAGGCTATGTGCACCACACCGTCAACCATTCTAAGAATTTCAAAGATCCTGTAACGGGTGCCCATACCAACGGCATCGAAGGTACCTGGAATGCGATCAAAACCGACTTTCGAAAGCAGGGGACAAGAAGAGTTGAAGGGCAGTTCGACACGTATCTTGCAGAATACATGTGGCGGAGGAGCCATCGAGGTGCCTCAATGAAGTCTCTCTTCCCCTCCTTCATTCGAGGCGTCACGGAATTATATCCGCCTCATACGCAAGATACGGTCGAATAAGTAAGTTCGTTTTTTAAACAAATATCAATTGTTTTATTATATGTAATTGATAAATTATGTGTTTCATTCATATAAAATGTTTTATGCAGCGAATAGGGGGGGTTGGGGGGCGGAGCCCCCCACTAAATGCAGAAGTATTATATTCTATAATTTCAAAATTAATTTCTAATGCATCATTTTATCCTGAAAATTTCACTTAAAAATTGATAAATTTCATGCTAAATTTAATACAATTTCATGTACTATTTCCAATTTCATGTACTGTTGACATTCTTTGCTATGACTCTAATTGGAATCGCCGCCATCTTGAAACCATCCAAGATGTCGGATATTTGGCGACTTTTTGGATGGTTGGCGCGATTTCAAAGTTTGGCGAGAAACCGCACACTGTTCTTAAGTCTTACCTGGTGATTTAAAAACATCTCACAATTATACACAGAATGTTTCTTGAATTGGTTACAGATGACGCATGCTTTCTGACCTTGATTAGGATTTGATTCAACGGCAGTCGATGTTTTATTTTTATTTTTAGTCAAAAAAGATTTCCAACGAGAATTATTTACACCGGAAGAGCTTTTATTTTTTATCGGAATACTTTTTTCTGCGAAATCGGATTTAATGACTGATTCTAGTTGAATGCATCTTACTTCTAAAAACGAAAGAAAGTATTTGTAAGCTAGGTACCTGGGTCGTCGTCAAACTTAATTGAAACAATCTTTGAGATTCCTTATCTATTTTATTATTTAATACATGTAATATAATTGCATCTGACAAGGAATTTGATTCTAATTTCAGATTTTTCAAAGATCGCATATGATTCCGAACAGTATCGATTAGTGATCTAATTTGAGAAGGATTTTCACTATGCAATTTATTAATCGAAAGTATACCGGCGATATGTATGTCAACCAAGGCTCTTATATTTTCATACCTATTTTCCAACGCCTTTAGAAGGGAATCAAAGTTATCTTGGTCGCTTTGTATTAAGGCCGCTTCATTTTTAAGAGCACTTTTTAGATACAATAGTTTTTGAGATTCATTTAAAGAATCATTATTTCCGATAACACTCATAAATTGTGTTTTAAAATTTTCGAATTCTTGGAACTTTCCACTAAACGTGGGTAACGGAAGATCTGGCAATTTTATATGGTTCTTTGGCGACAACTTAGCGTTTTCTTTTTTCTGCTCTTCATATTTCGATAAAAATACAAGGATGCTTACCTTGAATTTTTTTGCATCTTCTTCCATATCGCTTAGAATATCCAATGAATTATTCAATTCTACCTTATCAGGAAGAGCACAATAATCGTTTTGGAGGTTACCCTGTTCTTTAAGTATATCGTTTATACTGTTCAGTTTTGATGTTAATTCGATATAGTCCTTGGTTCCGTCTATAGCTTGGAACGCATTAACAAATCGTTCGATTTTTTTCAGCTTATTTTTGTAAGCCGTTTGCTTACGATTAAGCTCTGTTATCGTCATGACGAGACGCAATTTATTCCTTCAAACAAAATGTATTACTCCTTTTCAAAGTGACTCGCTTTTCAAGAATCGTTAGATGTGAATGACAAAAAGTCCACCGAACAAGGGCTGCTTCAAACGAAACGATATTACTTCTTAACAAAGAACTTTATCCATAGGCAAAATATGATTCAACTCCGGTGAGTCGTTACCATAATTCCCCGTCCAAAACTCAAGAAGAGTGGGAGGAATTCGTCATTTAATGTCCGTCGAATAAGAAAGGGAATGAGTCTTGTAATACACGTAAACATTTAATTATAGATTACACACACAGAAATCTATATACTACTGGTTTTTAAAAGCGAGAGACAGAGACAGTTTGAAGAGGCAAGTGTTCGCGCTCACCATAATTGGCAACCTATCGCCAAGATGCCAATTTACAGTTCAAAAGGCGCCAACAGTAATTAAATGTAATTTGTTATTATTAGAGATATCTGTGATGCATTGCGAACGTCTTCTCTGTCGGCTACATCGTTGGAAAACACACATACATGAAACGCAAACCATTTAAGCGTCCACCATCTTAGAAACGGAATAAAGTAAAAAATAAAAACACATACAAATGTTTTCGCCGACATCAAAGAGTATTCATGTCAAATTCAAAGAAAATCGAACAAGCGTTTGATCGTGGCAAAACAAATGTACGACAAACAGCGTATTGTAGGATTCAAGCCAAATTACTGGCACAACACATAACTGTTTTGCCTCGAACGGTCCAGTGAAATGACCCGCTTTCTGTCAAATTACTTAATTAAAGATATACATGCATTATTACATATTATTGAAAGTAAGAATTAACACAATACAAAACACCAGAATTATGAATTTAAATATTTTTTGTGGGTGTATAGCTTGTTTTACATTTTGGAACTGTACCATGTTATTTTTAGAATTCTTTAAACCAAACCGAAATTATAGAGCTAACCAGACCAGTATTTAAAGAATACTTCTACTTTAAAAGATTAACAACTCAAAAGTACAGAACCTCAGTAAGCGTTTGAGCTACTAGAATCTAGTCAGCTGTGATTTAGTAGATGGTGGTGTCAATAATTACTTCATCCGAAATTACTCAACGATTCCTTTTCCAAGATAGCAACATACAGAGAATTCGTTCTCTTCAGAAAATGAACTTCTAAATCTGTTCTTTATCTTTAGCTTATGAAGAGACAGTGGATTCACTGATATCATTAGATCATTCATTACGAATACTAATATCATTACAAATATGCTTTGATATCTCAAATGGATTTCACCTCTTACAGATAAAGTTCTTTAATATATTTTCAATCAGATGCAGGGTATTGGCTAAGAACAGGAAAAGGTAAAACAAGCATAATGAGTCGACACAAGTTAGAAACCTCCAACTTAACACATAATCGGACTCTAAATCTGAACTAAATCTTAAATAATGAAATTAGTTCCAACTAAATTTATAAGAGAAAGACCTCATGGAATCTAGTAGTATTATAGCATAGCGGTTGATTCTTAGCATTGGGATTATAATCCCTCAGCACACGTATGTTCTTCAAAACTTTGACTAAAAGAGAATCAAGTGTATGGATTGTATTTAATCATATTCGTGGTTATAGATAGAAACGGTTTGCAAGCTCCACAGAAGGAGCACTTTTTCTCTGCGACGAGATCAAGCAATACGTACCGAACGAAGTACAGA